>JACXGI010012074.1:0-23535 GCA_016801175.1 Esox masquinongy | reverse complement strand
GAAGAAAACCTGATGGAGTCTGCAAAAGACCTGAGACTGGGACGGAGATTTGTCTTCCAACAAGACAATGATCCAAAACATAAAGCAAAATCTACAATGGAATGGTTCACAAATAAACATATCCAGGTGTTAGAATGGCCAAGTCAAAGTCCAGACCTGAATCCAATCGAGAATCTGTGGAAAGAACTGAAAACTGCTGATCACAAATGCTCTCCATCCAACCTCACTGAGCTCAAGCTCTTTTGCAAGGAGGAATGGGCAAAAATTTCAGTCTCTCGATGTGCAAAACTGATAGAGACATACCCCAAGCGACTTACAGCTGTAATCGCAGCAAAAGGTTGCGCTACAAAGTATTAACTGAAGGGGGCTGAATAATTTTGCACGCCCAATTTTTCAGTTTTTTATTTGTTAAAGTTTGAAATATCCAATAAATTTCGTTCCACTTCATGATTGTGTCCCACTTGTTGTTGATTCTTCACAAAAAATTACAGTTTTATATCTTTATGTTTGAAGCCTGAAATGTGGCAAAAGGTCGAAAAGTTCAAGGGGGCCGAATACTTTCGCAAGGCACTGTATGTTGAGCACTGTTTGTTTAGATTAAGCAGATTAGAGTAACCAAAATTACTAAAACACAGGTTGTAGGTGTTGTTATAAATAGGATGTTGGTGACGTAGGTCATGGAGGATATGAGGGAGATCCTGGTCAGGGAAGGGTCATGGATGTTGTTGAAATGTTAACAAAGTAGACAAAATAAAAAATAGTATTGCAGAAATCAGCTTTGCATAGGATGAGGCTGGATGAATAGAAGGCCTATTTGTTACTGGTTAATTGTCATATTTATTTATGGCAGGAAGGTATGAAAAAACTAAGAGGAGCCTTGCTCCAGGAGTAGCCAGTCCCCCTCTAACATCCATAAATATTGTTGGAGTCTGAAATACTACACAAGAGAGCACTTTTGCCACAACAGAATTTAGTTTACATTTTTATCAAGGATTTTAGCCAAGCTGTCACCCTTGGCTAAAATCCTTGAAACCCTTGTTAGTGAACAGTTAAAGGAGTTTTTATATACTCATTCTGTCTTATCTATGTATCAATCTGGCTTCAGGAAAAAGCATAGCACAGTTACAGCAGCCATGAAGGTCTTAAATTACATCACTACTGCTCTGGATAAGAAACAACATTGTGTCTCACTTTTTATCGATCTCTCAAAGGCTTTTGATACAGTAGATCACACTATATTGAAGCAAAGGCTATCAAGCATAGGTCTTTCTCAGCACGCTGTTTCATGGTTCACCAATTATTTATCAAATCGAACTCCGTGCACGCAATTTAATGGGCTTGCATCTGATACATTGTTTGTTCTGACCCAGTACCCCAGGGCTCTGTACTGGGTCCTCTCTTGTTCACTATTTATATAAATGATCTAGATAAAATTGTACAAAATGCCGAACTCCACTTTTATGCAGATGACACTGTTATTTATTGTTGTGCTTTGACCTTACAGAAAGCTTTTCAACATTTACAAACTGCTTTTAATGCTGTTCAACATACCTTGTGTCATTTGAAGCTTGTTCTCAATGTAGACAAAACCAAACAAATGTTGTTCTCTAAAACAAAAAAGAAACCTCTAAATCTTCCATGTATTACTACCTACCAGGGTAATGTGATTGAGACAGTAACTTCATATAAATATCTTGGAATTTTAATTGATGATGACTTGTACTTCAAACTGCATATACTTCAACTTGCAAAGAAACTTAAGTTGAAGTTTTATTTTATTTTGAAGATTTTGAAGATTTTATTTTAGGAACAAGGCTTGTTTCTCTTTTAAAGCCAGAAAAAAACTTATTTCAGGAACCTTTATGCCTATACTGGACTATGGTGATATTTTATATATGAATGCCTCTGCTCAGTGTTTGAGATCTATTGATACCCTTTATCATGGAGCATTGAGATTTATCTTAAACTGTCAGGCACATACACACCATTGCACTTTATATTCTGGAGTTGGATGGTCTTCAATGCATCCCGTAGACTTAGCCACTGGTATACCTTTGTTTACAAAGCCGTATTGGGTTTATTGCCCTTATATTTATGTTCATTTATCTGTAAAAAATGTGGTAAATACTGTCTCAACAGGATGTTATTTTGCTTACTGTGCCAACGGTCAGAACAAATTTTAGTACTCTTCTCCATCAGCTTGGAACACCTTTCAAAGATCAAACGATCTAGTCTCTCTTAGCATTTTTAAATTATTGATGATGGACTTGGAAGCTGATTCCCTTACTTGTCAATGTTTTTAATTATGTTGTGTCAACATCTGCAGAATAATGGTGTAATTGTCTTATGGATGTATTGATTATACTTGTATTTGTTGTATTGTATTCTGAAACATTTTATGTAACGACTTACGGCTGCCTATTCTTGGCCAGGACGCTCTATCCTGGTTAAATAAAGGTTTAATGAAATAATAATAAAAATAATACTGGTCAAAAGATTTAGAACCTCATTTTTTTCAGTTTTTATTGAAATTCACACAGTTTAATGTCTTAATGTACTTTGAAATTAAAGAACAGGGGCCATATTCACAAAACATTTTATCTTACAACTAAGAGGACTTCTAAACAGCACTAAAAGTTCCTAGCTAAGAGTTTCCACTTAAAACCCATTCACAAAGCCGCTAAGACTAACTTTTACTAAGGCATGGGGAGAAATCTTAAGCTAGGAGAAAGGGTGGGGTTGACCCTGTTGCTATGGATGATGTTGTGTTCCACAAACAAGCCTAATTACTATGCCCACAGTGATTGGCTGATAGGATAGGGAATTAATCATATTGAATTCATCATAGCAATACTGTAGATGTCATGTTGCCATATTGAAATAAAGATATTAAAATTAAAATGTAGGCTAAATATTACTGATTAAACGTGAAACCAAGATTGATATACTGACTAGTCAAGATATGTTCAGCTAATTGTCAGCCTCTTATATATCTGGCAGCTCGTAAAGAAATGTGCATTAATCTTTTGATGGTGCAATAATTAGTGCAATTATGTGTCCCACCACCAACTACACTGGGTGGTCCAGCTATGGCTATGAAGTTGGCTTTGTTTCTTTGGCAAATGAGGAAACCAAATGATTTGTCGGACAATATAGGGTCTGGTGAGTGCATTTATTGTTTGATTTAACATTTTACTGACAGATGACTGAGATATACGTAGTTCGTCTGTGCTGCATTGCTGCTTTTTCCTGGTGGCCAAGTACCATAGAGTTGTCACAGCATTGATCTCCTGTGTTTTTGGGTTGTTTCTGTTTGTTGGTGAAGTGACTGCATCAATGACTAGCTCTCCTATGATCATATTACCCTCGCGATTAAGATCATACCTTTTTAAAAGCTCAGTATCATTAAATGTTTCTAAAACGTTGACCTGATTACGAAGCGGATTGTCGGCAGCAGCCCTTTTAGGATAGTTTGTGATTTGGTCTTAGTGACTTTAGAGTCACTAAGACCAAAAAGAAACCATGGAATTGTTTTATTTAACAACATTTAGTCTAAAATTTTGACTCAAAGTAGTCACCTTTGGCCGAACACACTCCTGGCATTCTTTTCGGAAAGTCCTTTCCAACACTGTTGCAGAAGTTCCCACAAATGTGTTGTACCTGTAGGTTGCTTTGCTTTCAACTTTCTGCCCAGTTCATGCCAAACCAGCTCAATGGAGTTGTAATAATTGCGACAGCCCTAGAAGATGAACAAATTATTACATAATTGCCTGATCCAAATAATTTGAGCCACATCATCAACAATTATTTTTATAGATAACAATCTTTTTGCACAATGTTTTGATTCCAAAATCAGGTTTCCCATCTGAATAAGGGATTTTGAGGCCAATGTTAGAAACGTCTCAACAAATAGGCTACCATGCGAATTATGTCAATTTCCATAGGATGTCAGAGCTTTCCACCAAAAAGAGTAGAACTAATTCATTTGATCAGGTTTATTTTCATTTGAAAACATTTTGCCTTTCTGCTACTCGCAAACATGAATCTTTTAATACATTATATTTTTGATTATATGATATCTGTATGTAATTATATTTACTGTACACCTGAATTCATTAATACATGTTGTTAAAACATTTTTCTCATGTGTCTAATATTTTTTTTAATCATAAGTGTCCCATTACCTAACAAGGTGTCCCACTCAAAAAAGAATAGCCTACATAGAAGGATTATATCTAAGAACACAGGTAATAATATTTTCATCAGTTTATTAGACCCTACAAATGTACTAAATGAAAATGACACAACACAACTCAAAATAAATCTGTTAGAATTTAGTTTTCATTTTCATATCATTTTGATGATGTACAAGGTAAAATAAGAGACATTGTTGACCAGCTTGCTATGATCAAAGGATATCCACATGAAGAACATGAATTTGATAAATAAATAAAGGAAAGGATGATTTAAAGTAGCCTACACTGTCACGGTGCCACCCGTGAACAAGCCAGCCTCCCGCTGCTGGCACCGCATTCACGGAACACCCCGGACTCTCCACTATTAAGCACACCTGTTCCTGATCATATCACCCACGACTTCCCATCATTACGCACACCAAATCCTCATTACTACAGGAAAACTGTGCACCAGGGTTTACGTTAGCCAGCAAAGGCTATTCGCCGGTAGGCCTATCAGGTGTATTCCGGCAGATGAAAATATCAACTGGCAAAATGTCAGATGGGAAATATGCCAAATTAATAAGTAAATAGATTAATAGCATATTAAATAGCCTAATATTGTGTGACCTGTATGATCTGAAGCCAAGAAAACAGCGAGCCTCCGCTCACTCTCACAATGAGATATTACTGAGTCATGTGACTAAACTTGGCGCGAGAATCAAAAGCAGCACACTCCGGCAGCAACTCCAGCATGCGACTCTGAAATGTCAAAGGCGAAGCAGACATAACCAGGCTGGTTTTAAAAAAAAACACTAGTGATGGTGCAACTGACGCCAGCAAACGAGGTTCAGTAAATGGTCTGAGCCTATAGTAGGCTATAACTTTCCGCAGAGCCTGTCAAACGCTTATTTGCACTCTTGGGCTATGGAAACAGACACAATTTGTTTGGTGTTTGTTGAGACGTTTCTAACATTGGCCTCAGAATCCCAATATTCAGATTGGAAACATTTTGGAATCAAAATATTGTGCATAAAGATCGTTGTCTAAGCAATAAAAATTTAAGAACATACATTATTATAAATATTAATTAAACATCTGGATTTTATATTGCTTTTTGTCATTATTTCATCAAAATAAAATTGTCAGGCCTACTGTACCTGTAGTCTAACTTTTATTTATTTGTCAATGCAATTGATTTGGTACATACCATTTTGAAAGCTACACCCTCCTTCCATGACTTTTCCTAAATAGGTGTAGCATATATTACATTTTTCCGTTGTTAGAATTCTAAACTCACAAACTGAAAACTATTTAGAGACTAATTGCCGTTTTTTTAACACCGTATTCCAACTTAATAACTGATTAGGCATGTGACAGCACAAGTATTATAACAGCCGCTTTGTTTCACCCGTCTATTCCTTGGGTTAATGTGGAGTAACTGTAATTTGTCGACTTTAGGCCATTGTACAGTAAATAAACGAATTACATGTTCTGTTCAAACACCATTTTACTAGAAACTTAAGGAAAAAAAATCAGTCATCATTTACCTCTGAAAATATTAATGAAACATTGATGGGTTGAACGTGCCTATTTAAACAAACTAAACATCCTTAATGTAAATGCGCTATGTTAAACACTTTAATTATATTTTCTTTTGGGTCTACTGTGGAATATTGTCCTGCTTTATCAAAGAAATCTGGTGGTAAAAGTAATTTCTTATTTTTTATTTTAAGAAGTTTTTTATTGATGGAAACAGATGCAGTCTTCAGGAAATATTTGTGCTGAAAAGTAGCATCAGTGACACAATAAGTAATGTTCGCTTGGTAAAAGTCTGCAATAAGCCTATATAAATGTTAACTTAATCATTGCAATCAACAGCTATATTTTCAGTCAAATAATTTTATTACAGTTTACATAATTACAATTAATGAAAAGGAAGAGGTTCATGTGTGTAGACCTATAATTAAATTAAAGACACCGCTTGCACTGGAGCTCTGTGATGGCAGGAAGCTGGGCACCAGTGATGTGCGGGGTGGTTTTCACCACCCGTTGCAGGGCCTTCCGGTCGGCTATGGAGCAGCTGCTAAACCACACTGTGGGGCAGTTTGTCAGAATACTCTCGATGGTGCAGCGGTAAAATTTCACAAGGATCCTGGAGGACAGACAGGATTTCTTCAGCCTCCTCAAAAAGTACAGGCGCTGCTGCGCCATTTTGACCAGAGCTGAGGTGTTGACAGTCCAGGAGAGGTCCTCTGATATGTGGACACCCAGGAATTTTAAGCTGCACACACGCTCCACCTCAGTACCATCGATGAGGACTGGGGCGTGGCTTTAAATTTTAGACTTCCTGTAATCCAGAATGAGTTCCTTTATTTTCTTTGTGTTGAGGGCCAGCTTGTTGTCAGCGCACTATGCTACCAGGCGCATGACCTCTTCCCTGTAAGCTGACTTGTCATTGTCACTATTCAGGCCTACCACCATGGTGTCGTCTGTGAACTTGACAATGGTGTTGGAACTGTGTACAGGAACGCACAGGGTTCCCACTGGTCATGGAATTTCTGGAATATCATGGAATTTTAAAAAGTATATTCCAGACATGGGAAGTCAGGGGATTTTATAATTTATTAGTCCAAGTCATGGAATATCAGGGAATTTTGTAACATGTTTAAATTTTAGTTGTCATTCATCAAAATGTATTCTCCATGCAGTATTATTTATCGGGTTATTTCATGCATTTCCCGTATTGCGTATTGTTATGGTTAGGCTACTTAATTTTTCAGCGCCCATTTAACCCCTTCCCTCTCATCAACTGGCAATCACTTGAGGAAAGATATCTCCTGTACCTGCTAACGAAGGCAAACATGCCACAAAAATTTAAATTTCAAGAGCTTTGGCTACATAATGATGACTTCAAAGACTGGGTGTTAAAAGTAGATGACAGAAAAGTTAAATGTAAACTTTGTAAAACTTCTATCGATCTGTCAAATATGGGAGAGGGAGCACTTTGCAGCCACGCAAACAGTAAGAAGCATGCTACCCACATGAAGCTGACAGGAGCATAATTTTAATTGTGCATTACACTGATCAGCCATAACATTGTGACCACCTGCCTAATATTGTGTAGGTCCCCCTTTTGCCGCCAAAACAGCCCTGACTCGTCAATGCATGGACTCCACTAGACCTCTGAAGGTGTGCTGTGTTATCTGGCATCAAGACGTTGGCAGCAGATCCTTTAAGTCCTGTAAGTTGCGAGTAGGGGCCTCCGTGGATCGGACTTGTTTGTCCAGCACATCCCACAGATGCTCGATTGGATTGAGATCAGGGGAATTTGGAGGCCAAGTCAACACCTTGAACTCGTTATGTTCCTCAAACCATTCCTAAGCCATTGTTGCTTTGTGGCAGGGCGCATTATCCTGCTGAAAGAGGCCAATGCCTTCAGGGAATACCGTTGCCATGAAAGGGTGCACATGGTCTGCGACAATGTTTAGGTAGGTGGTACGTGTCAAAGTAACATCCTCATGAATGGCAGGACCCAAGGTTTCCCAGCAGAATATTGCCCAAAGCATCACACTGCCTCCGCCGGCTTGACCTCTTCCCATAGTGCATCCTGGTGCCATGTGTTCTCCAGGTAAGCGATGCATACGCACCCGGCCATCCACATAATGTAAAAGAAAATGTGATTCATCAGACCAGGCGACCTGCAACAATGAGCCTTGGCCGCCCATCACTCTGTCGCCGGTTTACCGCTTTTCCATCCTTGGACCACTTTTGATAGGTACTGACCACTGCAGACTGGGAACACCCCACAAGGGCAGCAGTTTTGGAGATGCTCTGAACCAGTCGTCTAGCCATCACAACTTGGCCCTTTTCAAAGTCGCTCAGATCCTTACGCTTGCCCATTTTTCCTGCTTCTAACACATCTACTTTGAGGACAGAATGTTCACTTCCTGCCTAATATCACCCACTGACAGGTGCCATGATAATGAGATTATCAGTGTTATTCACTTCACCTGTCAGTGGTCATAATGTTATGGCAGATTGGTCTATGTTTAAGCAGTGAAAACTTAGTTTTGTACTGAAAACGTCTGTGAACTAGTAAATAAAGCTTGCAAATTAATGGGTTTAAAATACTGTGGACTGGTTTTTGTCTGCTCAGTGCTCTGCACAAAGCTTGCTTGGTTTTCCGTTCATTATAGGTCATGGAAATTCAGCTTTTTAGTCAGTGAAAGTCAGGGAAAAGTCAGGGAATTTGACAATTGATTTAGAGTGGGAACCCTGAACGCAGTCGTGGGTGAAGAGGGAGTACAGGAGAGGGCTCAGCACACAGCCTTGTGATATACCAGTGTTCAGGATCAAGGTGGAGGAGGTGAAGTTGTCTAACCCGACTGACCAGGGTCTATTGGTTAGGAAGTTCAGAGACCAGTTGCAGAGAGAGGGGCTGATCCCCAGGTCATGGAGTTTGTTGACCAGCCTAGAGGGGATGAAAGTGTTGAATGCTGAGCTGAAGTCTATGAATAGCATCCTCACAAAGGTGTTGGTTTTGTCCAGGTGGGTCAGGGCAGAGTGTAAAACTGTGGAGATGGCATCCTCTGTAGACCTGTTCGACCGGTAGGCAAACTGGTTGGGATCCAGTGTTGGGGGGAGGCAGGACTTAAATTGGGCCAGAACTAGTCTTTTGAAGCAGTTCGTGATTTTGGGGGTGTGTGCAACCGGTCGAAAGTCATTCAGGCTCCGCTTCGGCACTGGAACAATGGTTGCGGACTTGAAGCGCATTGGAACAACCGCCTGGGCCAGTGACATGTTGAAAATGTTGGTAAAGACCTCAGCCAGCTGCCCAGCACATGCTCTGAGCACATGCCCGGGGACACCATCAGGACCAGCAGCCTTAAATGCATTCACCCCGCTCAGTGCAGATGACACTTCTGGCTGGCTCTTTGTTGTCCCTGTAGAAGCATGCGTAGAACCTGTTTGACTCTTCTGTGAAGGAGATGTCGCTGGTTGTGGGGGTAGGGTTCTTTGGCCGGTAGTCAGTGATGGCTTGGATGCCCTGCCACATGCGTCGGGGTTCGGAGTTGTTGTAGAAGTGCTCCTCAATCCACAGTTTGTGGTCATTTTTAGCCATCTTGATGCCCCTTTTCAGGTTGCCCCTGGATGAGCCGTCTCTTCCCTTTAGGAGTTGTTTGACCTCTCTCTTCATCCACGGCTTCTGGTTGGGGAAGATCTTTATTAGTTTATGGGTGGTGACATTGATGGTGCAGATGTTGATATAATCCAGAACGGAGGAAGCATATGTCTCAATGTCTGTATGGGAGTCAAAGGTGGCTTGAGTGGCAAACAAAGTCCAGTCTGTGTTGAAACTCGTGCTGTAGAAGTGAGTCTGACTCTTCTGGCCACACTTTGACTGTCCTCACTGATGGTTTCACATGTTTAATGAGGGGTAAATACTTGGGGAGTAGAAATAGTGAGAGATGGTCAAATTGACCCAGGTGGGGGAGGTGAATGTCTTTGTAAGCCTCTGGAATGTGTGTGTACACATGGTCCAGTGTATTGTCTCCTCTGGTGGGGCAGGAGACATTTTGGTGGAATTTGGGAAAAACTGATTGCAGATTTGAATGATTAAAGTCCCCAGCAATCACCAAAACATCATCTGGGTGTTCTGTCTGCTGTTTGCTAATGGCAGGCTGCAGTTCTTTCATTGCTAGCATAGCATTAGTATCCAGGAGTATGTAGACTGCCATAACAACAATAGATGTAAACTCCCGAGGCGAGTAAAAAGGCCTGCATTTAATCATCAGGTATTCCAGATTGGTTGAGCAATAACTCCCGGTTAAGCTAGTGTTTGGACCCCATGTTTTGTTTACATAAATGCACAGTCCACCATGTGTTGTCTAACCACAGTCTACTTCAATCCAATCTTACCGCAGTCCACTTTGATCCAAACAAAACATTTTCTCTGAGTTCTTTTCAAACATGCGCACACAATGAAGAATGTTTCCAAAAGTACAACATAAAACTGGTCAATGATAAATAAACAAGGTGAATAACTTTAACTATAACAGAAATCATGGGTGTGGCACTATCTTAAATATGCGTGGGGGAGAGCTCGCTTTTGGCTGTCTCTCCGCTTGTCCATCCATGAGACGGAACCAGTCCCTTTCTTTTGTTCTCTCACATGTGTACACCACATGAAAACCACACATCCTTCGTCCCCTGAGCCCTCGCCATAGTCCGTGCCTTTATAGGGGGAGGGGAACAGGTGATTAGTGCCCTCAGATGCGCTTGATTGGCTCAGATTCCCTGTACTCACATGCCGGGTAGGGCTACTACTAGGGTGTAAGGCCCGCCCCTTGGTGGTACTTCCACAGTAGGAAACTTTACTCACTGACACCTTGGCATTTTTTTTTGCAATTTTTCTGAAAGGCCAAAACCTTTAAGGGTTATAATGGTCTGTCTGTCTATATTCCTTTGTTAATTGCCTTTTTCAAGCCATTATGATAACAATATACTACTCCCTGCAGTACTATACTGTCCACATAATCTTTAAGAGGGTGTAGGAACACAGTCGGTTCCAACACCGCTTTTATACAGACAGAGGGTTTGTAAGTGATCAGCAAATTTGGTACACCTTTTTATTTTTACCTCTGACAGTTTACCGCTTACCTTTGTACCATTTCAGGTTATGCAGTGGACTTGAACTGCTTCAACTTCAATAAAAACTGAAAAAATGTGTGTGTTCTAAATCTTGACCAGTAGTGTACACACAGAACGAAATCCATAGAAGTGTTTTAGTATATCTAACCTGGTCAATATACCTGCAATGAATGGGAACTGCCATCTATGGATTACAGTATATTTAATGTATTTATCATTTAGATTTTTATACTTGGTTGCTTTCAGTTAGCTTTCAGCAAATTTCAAAATAAATTATGGTCAAGGGAAAAACATAGTTTAAAATTCCTAAAAAGAAACAAATCCCTCTAAAAATGCTCAACCCAATATTGACTGATTGGCAGTGCACAGTTTTACAATGTAGATAATTTGGATCAGTGCCACTGGAAAGTTTATGAAGTAGCCCATAGTACACGTATTTGGTCAATATATATCTCTTCACTGGCCTGGTCTATTTGCATTCAAAATATGTTTTTTAATATAGATCCCATTTTTCAGTAATTTTTGTGGTATTAAATATGATGCTGTTTTCTGTAACATAGCCTTTGTGATGTAGAATTGTATTTACTATTCTATTTATATATTATTTATTTAAATTAATAACAATAAATGTATTTATTTGTATATTATTTATTTATTATCAATCCTTTATATTATTTATTTTATATACATTTTTCGACTGCACGCTACAAATGTAATTAGGCTATAGACTAGGCCTATAGACTTTATGAACAAGATTTTTTTTTTCACCCAATTTCTTGCTTCTGTGAGCAGTGGATGCATTCAAGACAAAGTTTATCCCGTGATTGTATTTTAAAAATGTTTTGCAATCATAAAGCATTTTATTTTCATGCTTCTTGAAGAACACAAAGAAGAGAGAATGAAAGCACAATACAACAAAGCAGAAAGAGATCACATTTCTGTCAATTCATTTATCATTTCGATTTATCATTTCGATGATTTTGAGATTAATCACTGGGCCAGGTGATAATGTTTTGGAAGCTCTACCTATTCATTCAACCACTTTACATACAAAAGAAGCAATAGAACATTAATGGATGATAAGTCTTGCTGGCATGGCTTGGGTGATCCAGCAATCTAATCGGCCACCTTTACTGCACATTTTTCTGATGCCGCAATGGTTTGAATCTGGACAACAACTTTCTCTTTTGAAACTTTTTGTCCACTGTCTCTAACAATATAATAAACAAACAGAAAAATGATGACAATGTATTAAATTGCCATTTTCTCCTGTGTATATCACCTTGTGTGTCTGCAACAAGGCCAAACATTCAAGGGTATGTAAACTTTTGCTCAGGGCCATTTGAGTGATTTCTGTTATCATTATGTTTTAAAAAGGAGCCAAACAACTATGTGATAATAAATGGCTTCATATGATCAATTCAAAATCAATGCCTAAATTTCACAATTTCTGCCAGGGTATGCAAACCTGAGCACAACGACAAATAGTAGCAGCAATGTAAGTGCAGATAGTTTGAGTGCAGGTGGACAGCCACTGAGCCGTTTAGCTGTCTTGCCGTACTAATGGACTGGGTTGTCCACATCATGCATCAGTATCAGAAAGACAATGTAAATACAATAGCTAGGCATAATCACACACGCCTGGATGAATGACCGTTCAATCAGGTAGCTTATTATCAAACTAAGTAACCTGCTCACTTTTGTGAAGAAAAACAAGCTATGAACCAGGAAATGTTAGCTAGCTGGTAAGTTAACGTTGTTACCTAGCTAGTTAACAGTAACAGTAATGTCAGTAGCTATAGCTAGATAACTAGCAAAGCTAGCTACAAAAAATTTTGTAGCTAGTTAGCTAGTGTTCAACTTACACGTATACATGTAGGAATGTTTCGAAGCAGACTAAATATCCTCTGATTGCATACAAAGTCCTTTGTTGTTTGCGTTTACGCCCTGGCCAGACCAAATCCGCAATGCATATACATAACAACGATTTATAAATAAGTTATGCGTCCAAATCTCATCCATAAAGCATTGTCAGAAATGAATGTTTGTAAATATATTAAATATTATTTGTAAAAAGTATGGCCTACATAATTATAATTGTAAGGACTAAAACAAACCAAAAACTGCCAAATACACTGCTCTACACACACTCAAATTACCTATACAGCTTCTGTAGCTAGAAAAGAGTTTGTATGTAGCTAGCAAGTCATCTTCAAGTGGCAGACATACAGATGTTGCTCATTTAATTCCAGACCCAAGGGGGCGGTCCACGACGAGGCATGCCATGGTATGCCTCGTTATACCGTGGCAAGTTGCAGTGCCGTGCGGCATGGACAAAAACATAAAATGTAAAATAGGAATGGCCACCAGGTGGCATCTGTGAGAACGTCAACACCCGCCTGAAACTGCTGTTATTCAAGCATGCTTTTATTCAAGCCTGCTTCTGTATTTATATGGCCAGAATAAAACATTAAATATCGGAGGAATATTGTCTACTATAATCCTATTCATGGATTGCTATGTTACCGTGTTTGATTCCATGTTGCTGTGTTGCTTTGCTTCATTAACTGTTATTTCTGAGAACTGAGAATGTAATTTCATTATAATATTAATTATATTTAATTATAGGTCTACACACATTAATCTCTTTTCATTAATTGTAATTGTTTTAACTGAAATACAAATATAGCAGTTGATTACAACGATTAAGTTAACATTTATGTAGGCTAATTGCAGCCTTTTACCAAGCCAACATTACTTATTGCGTCATTGATTCGTACTTTTCTGCACAAATATTTCCTGAAGACTGCATCTGTTTCTATCAATAAAAACTTCTTAAAATAAAAAAAGAAATTACTTTTCCCACCAGTTTTCTTTGATAAATTACAATTATGCCACACTAGACCCAAACGAACATATAATTAAAGTGTTTAACATAGCGCATTTACATGAAGGACGTTTAGTTTGTTTAATTGGCAATAGGCTACACTTTCAACCCATCATTGTTTCATTAATTTTTTTCAGAGGTAAATAACGATTGATTTTTCTAAAGTTTCTAATAAAATGGTGTTTGAACAGACCTTGTAATTTGTTTATTTCCTGTATGGCCTTATGTCGACAAATTACTGTTAATTACTCCACATTAACCCAAGGAGAAAGATGGGTGAGACAAAGCGCCTGTTAAAATACTTGTATTGTCACATGCCCAATCAGTTATTAGGAATAGAAGAGTAAAAAACAATAATTAGTTTCCAAATAGTTTTCAGTTTGTGAGTTTTGAATTCTGATAACGGAACAATGTAATATGCTACACCTATTTAGGAAACGTCATGAAAGGAGGTTGTAGTTTTCAAAATGGTATTTTCCAAATCAATTGCATTGACAAATAAATAAAAGTTAGACTACAACAGCCAGGTACAGTAGGCCTGACAATTTGGTTTTGATGAAATAATGACAAAATAGCAATATAAATATCCAGATGTTTAATTAATTTTTAAAATAACGCCTCATAATGTAGCCTAATTTTATTTAAAAGACAAGCGCGTTTCAGTCGCTTATTTGTCTTATCAAGTCAGCCAATATGGCCGTTAAAATTCCAAAGTTCCGGACATATGTTTTAAATAGCCATACTGTATAATGCCCTACACTTAAACAGCAATAAAACACAAACTCTATGATCCAACAAATATTTTTTATTTAAATTAGTCAGCAGAATTAACTCTTCGCAATCTGTGAACTGATTGTGAAGATCAGTTCAGAGATCCTAGCTGTCGCCAGAGGTGTTGCTAGGATAACAATACATTCCGGGCTTAGAACCCCAACGCCCCCATATGGACTTTTTCATGGAAGTCACTATGGTGCTGGCTGAAGTGTTGAAATAGGCCTAAGATTGTTGTGATGCTATACTATAGGCTCAGATCATTTACTGAACCTCGTTTGCTGGTCTCAGTAGCACCATCACTATGATTTTTTTAAACCGGCCCGGTTATGTCTGCTTCGCGTTGGACATTTCAGAGTCGCATGTAGGAGTTGCCGCTTTTGGTTCTTGCGCCAACCCTAGTCACATGACTCAGTAATGTCTTGTTGCGAGAGTGAGCAGAGGCTTGCTGTTTTCTTGTGATACTGTTGTGAGCAGAGGCTCGCTGTTTTCGTGATCATACAGGTCACACATAATCAGGCTATTTAATATGCTATTGATATATTTACTTATTCATTTGGCATTTTTCCCACCGGACATTTTTGCGGTTAATATTTTTTAATCTGCTGGACTCACCTGATACTGGCGAAAAGCTGCATTTGCCGGCTAACTTAAACCCTGACGCACAGTTTTCCTTGGTCTTGTTCCGCGTGCACTTGCCGTTTTCCTTGACAGGCTAATTATTTAGTGTAATAGCTACATTTGATGATTTTGGCTACATAAAAAGCTGAATATTCAGTAAAATAATCAGAGAATATGAATGGTATAGGCTATGGTGTAGGCTATGTTGGATATTTTTTTCTCTGCTAATATAAAACAGTAATTTTATGAATTTAATTTTATTACTAAGGCTATACAAACCTATTTAGGAAGTCATGTAAGGAAGAGGGTGTATCTTTCAAAACGGTATTTTCCAAATCTATTGCATTGATAAATAAATAACTCACACTACAATGGCCCGGTACTGTACAGTAGGCCCGATAATTTTGTTAGAAATTAAATAATGACAAAAGAAATATCAAATGAAAATCAAGATATTTTATTAAATAATGTACAGTCAAACATTTTACCAACATATAGAATTTACAATGCTACATTTTAGTTGCCCCTCCCTCCAACTCCACGATCATAGGTAAGATGTTGTAGATGTGGTCAATGTATTTGTTGCAGGCCTTTATCGTCAGTTTTTTGAGCCAAAACGTTCTGATAGCGATAACAAGCTCATCTTTGCTTGTCGGCTTGGCACGCTTACGAACAAATGTTTTAGTTCATTCCAAACATTTTCTATTGGACTCAAATCCGGCGACCTAGTGGAAACAAAAAGAGAAAGTTAGATATAATGTACTTCTATAGTAGGAGGGGTGCATCATGTGTTGTTTAATAGTGTTGGAATAATGTATACACTATTCTACAGTACTTACTCAGCTGGCGTCTTAACTCAGTTTATGCCTGCATTTGCGATGCAATTCCATGCGGCAGTGTTTTGGGTCATTGTCTGAATTGGAAGAAGAAAAGATATTAAAATATATGTATACATTAGTGTACTTATATGTTAGCGTACTGTAACAGTCAATGTAAAATAATACATATGAAGAGGCCTAGACATAACATAATATGGGTGTTGGAGCCTATATGCCTATACCTTGAAAGAAACGATGTTGTCCCAGAAAAACATCTCTGACGTAGGGTCCAACACATCCCTTGATGATTTCTTCTTCAAAAAACTCTTGAGCCATAATACCTAAATTAGGATGTAACAACGATTGTAAATTATTATTATTAATTTAGACAAATTGTAGTCTAAAAATATGTGGGCAAAAATATATAATTTAGCATTTAATTAGCTGTAGCCTTAATTAAACTTACCTTCGAAAATCACATACCTGGTCCCTGACAAGAAATTGCCCCCCACACATGGAGTTTGAGTGGATGCTTGGGAGACGGCTTGGTTGATCTTCTACCAGGTTTTCTATAGCAATTTTTCGTAAATTGCTCAAGGGCAACTGTTGTTTCGTCGGTAATGATGACATCATTGAATTTCTCATGACTTTCGATCCATGCGTGGGCCTGCAGCACACAAAGTTCTTTGTTTGTTTTACGAATCATTGGATCCAATCTGCAGTAAAAACAGAGAAAACAAATGGTTAATGTTCTGTACATTTTGTAATAAATACTATACAATTATATTGAATATTACACCACTAGTTAGTAGCCAGTAACATTTAAGTCGGGACAAAAAAATTCTTACTGAGCTTTTCCATAACTCCACCCAAGTTCCTTCAGTTGTCTTCTGATTGTGATAACAGCGATGTTGATGTTATACCTTGATGAAAGCAGATCCTTAATCTCCTGAGTGGACCACTCATCAGTTTCACTCATTAGGAAATCAATGGCTTGAATGGTGTTGCTGAAAACAGAATACAAAAGCAATTTAAAAATATGTACTATAAATCCCAACAGTTTAGACATTACATTTCTCCAAAGATATTTGTTAATATTAATAAGGCTATAACTGTTGCATAGGACTGTAGCCTACTGTACCTGGTCATTTTTCTGGGCTTCCGTGTTTGGCATTTGACTGGAGTGTGACGATATTGTTGTTGAATAGTAGGATCCTTCACCGTAATTCCCATGTCTAACAGTATTTTCGAAATGGCTTTAGTAGTTCTTCTGTTCCTCCTCAAAGCCTTAATCTGTTCACTTAACTCAATCGAAATCAAGATCATGGTGCAAAGTAGAAAAGTGCAATTTTTAAGTCTCTAAAAGACTGGTTGAGGGGAATATTGTATTTATGGCATATTCAAACTTTTGACCCCTCCCCTTCTGCCCGAAACCCTACCTCAACACAATTTCATTCACAAAGGGGGTGTCTAAGTTTAGAGGTAAAAAGGATCTTGGCCTTCTGCATGTGATCAATATTGATCAACAGTGGAGTCGTTAGGCCTGGGCTTTCGGGGCTATAGCCCCGGATCTCAAATTGTTAAGTTAATTCGCATTTAACCACAAAAAGCATGGCTGGATGATGATGCTGCTGAGGAGAATGTCCATGCTAATTGGGACGATTGGTATGCTAATTATGCCAAACGGCATTCAGCTCTGGCAGATAATGGAGGTAAAAAAGGCCTGGCGGTTCTAGTGTTAATCGGCCAACAGCCCGTGGCACTTAGCGTTGGTACTCAGGCAACCGCTAATGGTACCCAGATGCTAATCACCCCTCACTGAATGCATGAGGTCAATGGATGAATGTGTGATACACCCATGTCAATGATAGAGCCTTGATTGAATGAACTTAAAAATGAAATGCAAGATTTCCAGATGTCACAAACTAATGTAGGCCTAATATTAAAAGACCCTTAAAGCTGTGGTTAGAACAACACGTGGAATCATAAACTTATTTCAGCACATGGGACACTTTGTTAGGTAAAGTGGGACACTTCATTATGATTAAAATTAACTATTAGACACATGAGAAAAACGTTTTAACTGAATTCATGTGTACAATAAATATAATTACATACAGATATCATATAATCAAAAATATAATGTATTAAAAGATTTGTGTTTGTGAGTAGCATAAAGGCAAAATGTTTTCAAATAAAAATAACCCTGGGCCCGGTTTCCCAATAGCGTAGCACTTACGATGATTTAACATCAAATAATAGTAGCAGTACGATGCGGGCTTTCAGACTCGTGAACGGTTTAGAACACTTTCTTAATTAGCCTATTTCTTGTTTTACATATATTTTTGTTTATCCTCAGTTGACCAATTGCATTCAGTTACATTTACATCCAGTCACGCACTTATCTAATTTGTCTAAATAAATGTGTCTAAATCAAAACTGTTTTGATAAGTTTAATTCGTTCTGTTGCCTTGATATTAACTGTTTGCGATCACTCCTCTCATGTTGAAGGAGGCGCTATTTCACAAAAACAGTGAAGTGCCTGTTAAGATCGGTTAAGATGGACTAACGAGTGGTCTGGAGCACTAATTAACAAGCAATGTTACGTGTCTCTTAAGTAACGATGCTTTCGGGAAACGCACTGATAAAATAACGAGGCACTTACGTGCATCTTACGATCATCTTTGTGCTTTGGGAAACCGGGCCCTGATCAAATTAATTAGTTCTACTCTTTGGCAGAACGCTCTGACATCCTATGGAAATTGACATAATGCTCCCTGCGAACATTGTATTCCCTGCAGTTGAATGCAAATTAACTTTACAATGAGATTGAAGTGTAATGTTAGTTGATCAATGTTGAACACATGCAGCGGGACAAAATCGGTTTTACGTCTAAACTTAGTATTGCAATCTTATTCATGAAATTCCTTTTTTATTAGGAGTTAAACAAAATATGAAACATATAATCTGTCTGAATAAGAAATTAGGCTAATTATTTTATAGAACCATGAAAATGATCCAGCTTCCAATGTAATTCATCAAAGGTATCACAGTAATTCATTATTAGTGAAACAAAATAAAAATGATATCCTTGACCAGAGGCATTGTTAGGATCACAATACATTCGGGGCTTAGCACTCGCCCAACCCCCATCCCCCAGGGGAGACTTCTTTGCCACACGTTTTTCATGGATTTGTTGTGATGCCGTGTGTTGTTCTAACCACCCTCTTACTGGTTTTTAATATTAGGCCTACATTAATTTGTGACATCTCTCTGGAACGCGAAATATTCCCAAACAACAGAAGATTATTTATTTTCGGCACCAAATCATCCCTAGTCTCTATCTCATTGTCCCCTGGCTTCATTTTCTTAATCGATCCTCTTCTTCTCCTTAACAGCAAGCCCTACTTCGCACTATTCTTTCGCAGTGCACTCTACGCCGCATCTTCATGTTTCTGACTGGTTAATTTGATGTTCAGAGTACCAGCACAGCTAGTACCTTTCCCCGACCCACGCATGTTGTTACTTTATTTGGTTGTGGATATTTCGTTAGTTACAGAGCCATCACGAAAAGAAAACTCACTTTTAATAAATTGGGACGAGTGAGAGGCATGAACAGAACAATGTGTTGTATAGTTTGATTGACCGATTTGAGACATACAGCTGGACATTTGAATTGTAAATCTTTATTGTCTTAAAATAGCAAAAGGTAGGGGAAGATGTGTTGTAAGAGCGCTTGAAGATAGATTGTGTCGAGTAGACTGACACGAATGTGTCGTTCGCTTGCCAGACTACAACCTTTATACTAATAATCTGGAATCACAGTTTGAACATGTGCAATTTCAAAAGCGCAGAAAGCTGCGATTTTGGCTTTTTATTTTATGCTCAATCAAAATGATCATTTTTACTGGTGCAATATCATATTCATATTTGTAAACAATTTATTAGGAGTTGATTTTAGAATCATTTTGCCTACTTAAAAATAATAATTCACAATATTAGTATAAAGTTTGGAGTCTGGCAAGTGAACCGCACGATTCGCTTGCCACGATTAGGGCTTGCTGTTGAGAAGAGGAGTTGATGAGTTTATGCAACAAATAAGCGACTGACGCATTTGTCTATTAAATACAGTATTAGAGTAAACTCTGACAGCCTATTCGCCAACTGTTATAAGATGTTTTTCTACCATGCCGTACTTCAAAACTATGATCGTAACAAATAATTCTGCTTTGTATTTTATTATTTCTTAAGATAATTCAAATGCTGAAACAAAGTCTTTATTTCTGTGTAGGCATATCAGTGATGAAGGTGCAATTAGAAACATTTCGCTTTTAAAATCGTTATAACCTGTTATGTTAGGAGAACATTCTGAACATTGTGTGTACTGTCATTTAGAAAATAATTTTCGAGAACAAATAGCATGTTCAGCGTTCTAGCTCCCCCATGTGTTTGGAATAGTGCAATCACAGTTTGACGCAATCTACCGTATGTTGATGCAATCTACCTGATCTTACCGTGGTAAGAAAACTCTGGAATTAAATGAGCGACATCTGTACGAGCTGACAAGCATGCAGTTGCTAGTATAACAAAACTTTCAGAACTTTTGTATAGCCAACAAGTTAAAGTTAACCTGGTAGCCGAATATTGGATCTTCCTCCATGCATTATTTGTAGCATTTATGTCTCCAAAGGCGTAGGAGTGACTTTGATATTGGGGGGGACACATTTGACTAAGTGTGAATGTTAATTTATTCACCAAAATGTCTTTTTAATATGTAGTTCTATGCGTTTTTCCACTTCTAGAATCCACTTCTAGTTCGATTCTCTTTGTCCATGACTACGTTAGATAGACATGCTCCGGTTAAAAAAAAAGGCGTTGGCATAATTTACCAATGAAGTGCGAATAGGACCAGTGCAACCGACACAGTTTCGCTCAGAGGTAGTCTGGTTGAAAATACTGGGGGCGATAATTGTTTCCACAACGCTAACTTGCAATACTCATTATGTCTGGAAAGGTTGTAGCAAATAGATAGTTACCCCAAACGATGTTGTCTATTCAATATGCTTTCTGTACCGATGCCTTGTGGGTGTTGATAGGACTCAAGCATTCAGTGTGAAATTCCAGTTTGACTTAAAGAAAGTAGTGATTTCTGAACATGCAATAGTCCTAACTAGCATTGGTAAATTATGCCTTGTGTGACTTCTTTGCATCGTGGGACATTTCAGCTGGAAAGGCATCTCAGATAGATGATAATGTAACCAGAGTGCATTTTTAAAATGACTAATACAACAATAATATTGGTAACATCTCAGTCAGGCATGTTAGTCCAGCTTTACGTTTTCCAATCTGCTCCTATAGACCGCCTTGAATTCCTACTTCTTACTATCTTACCCGTTGGTTTGTGGCCTCTCTCTCCCTCGCTCAGCCTACCTTTTTGATCCGTGCTATTGTTATGACTGCCTCTCTTCTGAATGAAGTAAACACATACAGTACAATCCTAAATTCAGCTGCTCTCCTGCTATCAGAGATCCTATTCAATTACTCTGATTGATTTACATGATGATAGATCAACAGCCTATCTTGGCGTGGAACTTCAATAATTAATCAATAATTGACCTGTTGGTTTGTTGCCTCTTTCTCTCCCTCCTCATGTCTATCACTTGCCTCTTTCTCTCTCTCCATGTTCATGTCTATCACTTTCCTGCCATGATCATACATGGCATGAACCAAATTCTCAAAATATTGAACACACTTTAGCTATATCTAGATGATTCAAAACATAAACTGAAGAAAAGAAATTGCCAGCTTTTGTCTGTAGATCATTACCAAGAACCGTAGCTACTTACACTCCATTCTTGACTGGGGGTAGCTAGCTACTTGCAGACCCTATGTTGCAGACTAAGACAGAGATTGTGCAAATCATTTTAGCAGGCATTCTTCCTTTCAAATCATTCACTATCACTTTTTCATACAGCCATAGGGACTACTCAGTGTTATATAGCAAGCAAGCTACTGTAACGTTTGTTGGATTACACTTGAAAGTAAAGATAGCTAGCTAATTACGTCTTAACTATTTTTTTGCCAGAAGAAAGCTTATATTTTATCATGTTCGTTCGTTCTATAGCTATGAAAATTATTGTTGTTTATACACGCTGTACTTACTGTGAAAACAAAACTTATAGCTACTGTAATCCATTTAGCCAGCCTACACACACTGCTCGTCATGAAAGAATGAATGAGAATGTTGGATTTGCTCATGACGGAGACATGACAAGTCCCAAACATGTAATTTTTTCAAAATAAAAGTATTACACAAAACAACATTATTGGGGGGGGGCACTTTATCCCATTTCTAATATTGGGGGGACATGTCCCCCCCCCGGCTCCTACGCCCTTGTATGTCTCTATAAATATTGTCTGACAAATCGAAAAGGACAGGATAACCAGCGACTGCACATATCAACTTCTATTTATCAGGGTATCTGCAGGTTTCAGCAAGTTAAATTTAAGACTTTTTAATGCCCCTTCAAATTAAATTTAAGACCAATTTCACAACAACACCCCATGCAAAAAATACATAAGGACACCAATTATGAGGCCTATAGCCTAATAATTATATCAAGAATAATATTGCAAACAGATAAGAAATACAAATAATCTGCTTACTCATTATTTCATGTAGTTGTCTTTAATTTTTATTTAATTTACAAAAACGTACAACATCTGTAAAGTAATTTTAGACAACATAGAAAACCTAGCTTCACTAGAGCATTGTTGTTACTATGGTAACCAACGCAAACTCAGTTGCGGTAGCTATCCTGTAAACCTCCGAAAGGGTGCACACGGTAGGGAGAATTTTCTCTCTGTTCAGCTTTCGCTTATCGCGGTCTGTCTGTAGTGTCTGTACCCACAGTTAGTGCAGTAAGCCTATTGCTAACAATAACGTTACTGACTGTACTCCGTGGGACTGTCGTCTGTGATACGACCAAACAGAACAGAGAAATGCCGGGAGACAAATCCCATGGTACATGAGGTACCATTTTATGAGGTACCATTTAACCCAAAAGTATGTCCACTGTTATGTCTATGTTTTTGTTCAAATGGTCGATGTCGTTGTGCATGTCGTCTGCACTGTCGTCTGTTCAAGTTCAAAGTTCAAAAGGTTTATTTGTCATTTGCAATAACAAGTTATGGCAATGAAATGCTTGGTTTTCCTACTCCCGAAAGTGCAGTTAAAAGTTAAAAAAGTAACAGTAATTATAATATATAAATAAGAAGATAACACAAACTATCAATAATAACACTATACAAAAAACATGCATGAATAATAATAACTATACAACTGTACAACCGTAGGGCAATGTAAAAGTGACAGGTGTGCATGATATGATTGGCAGATGAGCATGATATAAAGAGACAGGTGTGCTTGGGACTATGGATGGAAGGGAAGAGGGGTTCCTGAATTGAGAAGCCTTACGGCCTGAGGAAAGAAACTGTCCCGTAGCCTGTTAGTTTTGGACGGAATACTCCTGTACCTTCTGCCTGACGGCAGCTTGGTAAACAGTCCATGGCATGGGTGGCTGGGATCTGTAATGATTTGTTTGCTCCT
>JACXGI010012073.1:7731-23642 GCA_016801175.1 Esox masquinongy | reverse complement strand
AATAAAATCAAAAGGTGCTTCAACAAAGTATTAGTTTAAGGGTGTGCACACTTATGCAACCAGGTTATTGTGAGTTTTTTATTTTTCCCCCTCAAAGATTTCAGTTTGTTTTTCAATTGAATTGTTCATGTTATAGGTCACATTAAAGGTGGAAAAAGTTCTGACATGATTTATCTTTGTCTCATTCTTTTACATCACATGAACCTGGCATTTTAACAAGGGTGTGTAGACTTTTTATATCCACTATATGTTTAATGAAAAGGTTAACATACGCACAAACAACGCCTCTATGTGACTCTTTATGTTTTCCCTGTTCCTCCTGCTTCAGCCTCCCAGTTATTGTCTATGTTCTCCCTGTCTGTTCCTCCTGCTTCAGCCTCCCTGTTATTGTCTATGTTCTCCCTGTCTGCTCCTCCTGCTTCAGCCTCCTTGAGACTGTCTATGTTCTCCCTGTCTGTTCCTCGTGCTTCAGCCTCCCTGTTATTGTCTATGTTCTCCCTGTCTGTTCCTCCTGCTTCAGCCTCCTTGAGACTGTCTATGTTCTCCCTGTCTGTTCCTCCTGCTTCAGCCTCCTTGTGACTGTCTATATTCTCCCTGTCTGTTCCTCCTGCTTCAGCCTCCTTGTGACTGTCTATGTTCTCCCTGTCTGTTCCTCCTCCTTCAGCCTCTCTGTGACTGTCTATGTTCTCCCTGTCTGTTCCTCCAGCTTCAGCATCTCTGTAACTGTCTATGTTCTCCCTGTCTCCCTGTCATGTAAATGTGTTTTAAACAAGAAATTATTTAGCGTAGATCTAATTTTAGCATCACAAATCATAATCACCAAGTTCACATGTTCAATAACACTTTGGTAAACTTTTTGGTAAGAAACTGACATTAAATATCGGTTGCAACTCATACCTGTAGGAACAGATGACAGTTAT
Organism: Esox masquinongy; assembly: GCA_016801175.1. Taxonomy (NCBI): domain Eukaryota; kingdom Metazoa; phylum Chordata; class Actinopteri; order Esociformes; family Esocidae; genus Esox; species Esox masquinongy. The sequence continues at coordinate 22,722 of JACXGI010012073.1, read as the reverse complement.
TCATGAAGGCTGCGTTAAATCACGATCAAATGACGGGTGGATTCTTTGGTTAACGATAACGTTAGCTAGCTACATAACATAACTTTAAGTGCAACAAAAGCTATTGGCTCTAGAGGCTTCTGCTTGTGGATATGGCATGGTCACGTCATTTCCTAATAGTTACAGTTGATATAAACGTAAATCACAGTTCTAGGACATTTTAAAGTGTAGAGCAGGACAATATTTTAATAAATAATTGTTTATTTACACCGGGTAGTTCATAAGTATTTACAGCCCCTACTGTACTTCTCCTCCCACATCCTACCAGTTTGTATGATGTAAATAAGTCGTTATTTGAGAGACTCGTTATGGACTGAGAGACCGGCAGTAGCTCTATTAAGACTCTAGCTTTGTGGGGAGAGTGGAGGTCAGCTTGGAGCTCCTGGTTCACGCCTGTGCTTCTGCCTAAAATGTACTGTCAACTCTTCCCCTTCTCTCCCCTCAATTTCCCTGTCTTATCATCACCCCCCCCCAAGTGACAAGGTTTGTTGGTTTTACAGGATGGGGGCAGTGTAGGGCTCTGAAGCTGTGAGTTAAGGGAATCAAATGATGGGAGGGGGAGAGAGAACTCAGTTACATTTGGCTCCTGTGATGTTATAGCACTGGCAAAGCATATCAATGCCCCCATACCGACACACACACACACACACACACACGCTCATACACACATATACACATACACACACGCTCATACGCACATATATATAAACACACACTCATACGGACATATATACACACACACACACTCATACGCACATATATACACACACACACACGCTCAAACGATCATCCTACGAGAGTGAGGACCTATTAAAAAAGAGAGTGAGGACCAGCTTTTCACTAAGCCCCAAACCTAAAACTCTAGACTAAAAAAAAAAAAACTAATCAAAACCAAACCTTGACCCCTAGCCTTAATAACTGCCTTTTGTAAGGATCAGCCAGAAAGACCCTTTCTTAAATAGTTAAAAAGACACAGACACACACCCTTCATTCCTGACCCATGTTCCCACACAGCAGCAAATCAGGCAACAGTTATGCATTCACACCGAAGAATGGTGTGCCTGGGTGAACAGGGGGTGGCATGCAGGGGGAGTTGGAGGAGCAGGGGGGGCATATGAATTTTACCCCTGTGTCGTTTTCCCTGTTTTTTTTTCTTCCTTACTCACTCATTACCTATGTCATTTGTGCTCTCCCACCCTCCCTCTCTGATCTCAGCTCCAGCCGGGCTCAACAATGCCTAATTATACACTGGTAGGTTACAGTCTCAAATGGATTTCATGTGGGGATTGGAATGGAGGTACTTGTAAGACCAAAGGTGTGGCGTGAACTGCAAGAGGTTCTCACCTAAGTGGAGCTGGCCAACAAATTGTGTTTATTATCTCTTTCTTGGGTGAACTGTAAAGTACAAACAAGCGTTGTCGATCGTGGGAAAATTAACATAGTTCTTTGGAACGTATTGGACTCCAATCTGTCTTTGTGTGTGAAGAGCCAGCACTGCAGTGAGGTCTGCTGGAGAAAGAGTTTCTTTGTGTGTGTGTGTGTGTGTGTGTGTGTGTGTGTGTGTATATGTGTTGCGTCTCAAAACCCCATTAATGTCTACATACCCTTTCTGAAAACGGATGCCCTCACAAATTCACTTGAAACAAAAAAGCAACGTTTAATGAGGTTACTGCATTCAAACTAGACATTACACTAAACTGTAGCTTCATTAAAACTAGATATCAAACTAGACATTACACCAAACTCTAGCTTCATTAAAACTAGATATCAAACTAGACATTACACCAAACTGTAGCTTCATTAAAACTAGATATCAAACTAGACATTACACCAAACTGTAGCTTCATTAAAACTAGATATCAAACTAGACATTACACCAAACTGTAGCTTCATTAAAACTAGATATCAAACTAGAGAGACATTGAAATGGGAATAACCAGCAGTCAGATTCACTGTGGGAGTTCCTCCGCTCCCACACACGGGAACACAACAAACCTCTTGATAAACATTCATCAAAAGTTTCCAAACCACTAAGACCCAAGTCTACTGTACAGTCACTATGGTTGGTTTTCACTAACTAAAGTCAACCCTACACAAAGACAGGCCATGGCATTTTGGATTGTTTGCTTGTAGATCTATTTGATTACATCTCTACTGGCCCCCAGTACCAGGCTACAGCCGGGAGATGAGACAGTAATCAGAATGGTTAATGGGGAAGCCTGGTGAGGGGAGGACGCACTGGAGAACCGTCCGGTATCACGGGGAAATGAGGTGCTTGAAACCTTTCCATCTTTTCCAGCCGTGTCATTAATCTGAACTCAATGGAGGAACCACCAGCCACCTGTGTGGTTAAACAACGGGGGGCTGTGATGGTGGAGGATACTGACAGACAGATGGAGAGGTGTCTGTGTGTGTGTGCGCGCGCGTGTATGTGTGTGTGTGTGTGCGCACGCATGTGTGTGTGTGTGTGTGTGTGTGTCTGTGTGCGTGTGTCTGTGTGCGTGTGCTTGCATTTCTGTTTCAGAAGTCAAATTAGGACCACAATCTTAACAAGGATAGTAATACATGAAACATCTTTATCAGGACCGCTTGGTATAACAAGGATTAAGTTACAGGGTCAAAAATACAACGGGCAGTGTTAGAATTGGGGTTACCTTTAGATTTAGGCATTGCAGGTTAGGTTTAGGGCTAGTCATTGCAGGTTATTTTTAGGGTTAGGCATTGCGGGTTAGGTTTAGGGTTAGGCATTGCGAGTTAGGTTTAGGGTTAGGCATTGCGGGTTAGGTTTAGGGTTAGTCATTGCAGGTTGGTTTTAGGGTTAGGCATTGCGGGTTGGGTTTAGGGTTAGGCATTAGGTCTAAGTTAAGTTTAAGCTTCCATGTTGTGTTATTGAGGTTAAGGTAAGGGTTAGGTTAAGGTTAGGGAACATTGTAATGTTTTGTTTTCTGGTCCCCGCGAGGACCGAGTAGATAATAGGGATGTGCATGACAAATATTATCACTGTCGATAATTCCTCAGCTTTTGACGTCGAATAGTCGACCCCACCCACTCGTGCCAAAAAGAGAGGAACTAAATGAAAAAAAATTAATGTAAATTGTAATAGGTTATGCAATAAATTCAACGTTTTATTTCAAAGTGTAGTTAACCTCAGTAATGTTTTAGTATAAACAATTAGGCTAGATATACAGCTCCGGAAAAAATTAAGAGACCATTGCACCTTTTTCTTTCCTTTCCAAAAAAGTTGAAAAGGAAAGTTTTGAGTGATGAACAGAAGGTTCAATTTGCAGTGGTCTCTTAATTTTAACCCTTCTGTTCCTAACCCAAAACCTTCCTTTTCGACTTTTTTGGAAAGGTCAGAAAAATGTGCAGTGGTCTCTTAATTTTTTCCGGAGCTGTACTTTTACGGGAGACATTCAGATTCTGAAATGCCATTACAGCAGCAAATAACCTAGTCGTTAGTTTTTTATAACAAGTGATTTATTTCAAATTATTGTTACAAGCTTTTCCATTAATAACAATTGCAAATTAACTACAAAACGTCATCAAAATACACGCATTGTCTCCCATGAATGATTTGCCTTACATTAGCTAATGTCTTTGTGTCAATGTTTTCTGGCCATAACAACAAAATACAAAATGTATTACACCATCTAGCCAGCTATATTTATACAGTCCCTTAAAACTACACTTAATATATAGACTAACAGAGTTACGTTACCGTCTGCATTACATCAAACAAACCTACCGATGCGTTCTAGTTCCAGTGAATTAAAAAATATCCTTGGAAGGAAGCTTAATAGGAATAAATTATATAAAATTAATGAACAAAAACCAAACAAAATCTGGCTAGCGCATCCATAGATGCAAGATCTTAACAAAAATGTAAAGAATCATTCGTCAATGTCCATATTATTATGATCATTCATTCTTGTTTAGAAAAATTAGCATGTCCACGTGCTCCAGGAGTAGACGAGTAGGCTTACACAGTCTGTTACTATCAGGAAAACCCTTTCAGCCGGTACAGATGTTGCCGGCAGGTGCAGGTATGCTTTCGTTAGCCGTGATAATTTCCTGTAGTTGGCCGTTAGCTCGATTTGTTTAGTCTATAAGAAATAACCCGTCATTACTGCCGCCAAGTGAGTCAATCGGTAGTACAATTTTTTTGTAACTTTCGAAAATTTATATATATTTCGACAAGGATAAATTAATATATATTTCGACAAGGATAAATGCCATCCTTGTCGAAATGTCGACAATTCGACTATTTGTTCTCAACCTTAGTAAATAATACATTTTAGAACACAGGAGTGTGTGTGTCTGTGTGTGTCTGTGAGTGTCCGTGCGTGTCTGTGAGTGTCTGTGCATGTTTGTGTGTCCCTGCGTGTCTGTGATTGTCCGTGCGTGTCTGTGAGTGTCTGTGCATGTTTGTGTGTGTCCGTGCGTGTCTGTGAGTGCCTGTGCATGTTTGTGTGTGTCCGTGCGTGTCTGTGCATGTTTGTGTGTGTGTCTCTGAGTGTGTGTCCATGTGTGTCCGTGTCTTGTCTGTGTGTGTGTTTGTGTGTAGGAAGCGTACCTGAGCGGGCTTCTTCTGGACCACCTGCTGTGGCTGCATGACAAGAAACAGAGAGAAAACAGGGTTACCTTTTATTACAACTGATCCAGGATCAAATGACAAGAGATAGAGAGAAAACAGGGTTACCATTTATTACAACTGATCCTGGATCAGATGACAAAAGACATAGAGAAAACAGGGTTACCATTTATTACAACTGATCCAGGATCAGATGCCAAGAGATAGAGAAAAAAAGAGGGTTACTATTTATTACAACTGATCCTGGATCAGATGACAAAAGACAGATAGAAAACAGGGTTACCATTTATTACAACTGATCCTGGATCAGATGACAAAAGACAGATAGAAAACAGGGTTACCATTTATTACAACTGATCCTGGATCAGATGACAAAAGACAGATTGAAAACAGGGTTACCATTTATTACAAATGATCCTGGATCAGATGACAAGAGACAAAGAGAAAACATGTAATATATCCAGTTGTAATACCGGTTACCAGGTATTACAACTGGATCCATAGTTTATGACAGGATCACACACCCGTGGTTAGCATGTTTAGAACGGCTCACAGAATGTCAGGAAGTCAACATTTCTGAAGACACTTTAGAGACAGAGATGGGGGAGACAAACACTCACACACACACACACACAATGCGTCCCCCTGGATGGGAATGGTTGTGAACAGCTGGTGAGTTCTGTGCCAGCTATGCGCTGGATGCCAGTGGCCGGAGTGTGTTTGCGAGGCTGTGTGTTTGCGAGGCTGTGTATGTGTTTGAATCCGTAACTTAGTAAATGTCAACACCGGATGGGTCCGGGGGCCTGCCAACAACGGTCAGGAGGAACACTGGGAGACGACGCTTCCACATTCTGAAATAACTAGGGGGAGAAAACTAATAGGACACCTCCTGGGAACCCTACAGACACTCTGGGAACCCTACAGACACTCTTGGGACACTACAGACACACTGGGTGTCCCCAGAGACACACAGAAATATGCTGATACCACGAACCGATACCACGTAATGGAAACATTAAGTGAAACTCGATGGTTGTGTCGCCTCTGGCCGCATAAGCATAGATTATAGAACTCAGATTGGTAGAACGGGAAGACGGAGATCTCAGCAATTACACAAGTAGAGTACAAGCTCTGCTCTGCTAAATTGTCGAGTAGGAAAAGAAAAACACTAGTTTAACACAAGCAATTTGATAAAATATCGTTGGACACAACACAGCGCATAGTTCAAGGAGTATGCTAACGCTAGCAATGCAGAACCACAACAGCTAACACCAACACTGGAGAAGCGAAATAAAATGTCCGGAGACAGCCCGCGGGCAGAAACAAATGAAAGAGCTGAGCATGAAAAGATTCAATGAATCGCGCAGTTTACTACCGCACGAGCATCAGAGCAGAGAAACAACGTTCAGAGTATCAAACTAGCTAGTGAGGTCAGAGAAAACTAACTGGCTGTGTCTGTGCATGCACGCGTTTGCGTTGAGCGTCAGTAAGTGGCTGTTACATTGATATAAAGGTAGCCATCGTCTGAGCGGCAAACCAAGGTAAGAAGCTAACTGTCACAACTCGATAGCTACAATGGATTAGCGTCATGCAGGCAACAATACCCTATTAATGCGGCAGCGGCAAAAGACCGTAGGTTTTCGTGTTTTGCCTTCAAAATAAAAGTTTACGATGGGTTGTGTGTATTCTTTATATTTTCAAAGAAAAAACTATTACGGCTAAAATATAAATTAAACAAATTACTATTTAAATAATACATTATATAAGGTAAATAATATTATAAGGTGGAGCACATTGAGAAATGGTTAGAGCTTAAAGTAAGTTAACGTAGAGAACCACAACATGTTTATAGGGGACAAAACTTTTTTTACTGAAAAAACCTACCTAGTGCAGCTTTGAGTACTTGGTATCGGTACTCGGTATCGGCAAGTACCCAAATATAAGTAATCGTACTTGTACTTGGTCTGAAAAAAAGTGGTATCAGTGCATCCCTACTACAGACACACACTGGGAACATTACAGACACTCTCGGAACCCTACAGGGACACTCTGGGAACCCTACAGACACTCTGGGAACTCAACAGGGACACTCTGGGAACCCTGCAGGGACACTCTGGGAACCCTACAGGGACACTGGGAACCCTACAGATTCTGGGTACCCTACAGACACTCTGGGAACAATACAGACACTCTGGGGACCCTACAGAGACTCTGGGAACACTACAGGGACCAGGGCCTATAGGGTGTGGTTTGTGAAACACACACAACAAGGACAGATGCGTGTAATTGGTGAGACTGTCTCCAAAAATGGCCCCCTGCTCCATCGCATAGTGTCCTACTTCATCTCAAATCCGTGCACTAAAGCAGGGAATAGGGGGCCATTTGGGAATGAGGAGAGAAGTGTGAACGGCTGAGCGGATGACTTTAATGAGTTATTGTGTGGCCTGAGCAGTACTGATAGAGCCGTTGCAAGGCCGCGACCCCTGCTATTATGTGTTTTTCATGGACCCCAGGAAAACAAGCCGTTGCTGTGGCACGAGTAGACAATACGAATTAATGATGTTAAACCAAATCCGATAACGGTTTGTTTTATCAACACCTAAACAGAAATGCCAACACACAAGCTCACCTTTAAAAACAATCACAGCCTAATTCAGACTACCTCTTCATGTGTGCCAAACATTTACATTTCTACATGTGTCCTAAATGGCTCGCTATTTCCTTCACCCACTATCTATCGACCACTACATTGCTCCCTTCCTTTAGCAGCAGTTTTGTCTGAATGGTTAACTTCAAGCAAAGACATTCACAAAATTAAACACATCTGACTGAACTGCTGTTGTAACACACTCGCCTTCAGTTTACACAGTTACCACCATAGAAGTAAAACTATGTCTAAAAAATTTAGAAGTCTGTCAATCAGTAAAATATGCATTTATATGGTCAGTACTACTGTTTTTTTACAATTATGTTTTTTTTTCTCTAGTCTCTGATCCCCGCCTCAAATCATAATTTAACCTTAGCTTCTGTCCATAACTCTAACCCTAATCCCTCAACTTAATCCCCTACACCTAAACTCCATTCTATGGTTTATTCTTTTAAAGACAACTGGGCCAAACATTTACATTTCTACAGTTTAGTAATTCGTCAGATGCTCTTATCCAGAACAGCTTACAGTAGTAGATGTTTGTTTTTTTGCAATAGACCACACACGCACACACGTGCACACACACAAACCCCAGACATCACACCCCCCAGACACCACACACCCCTGACACATCACACAAATGCCGACTGGCCTGCCGGTAACCTTTGGACCTTCCTTCAAGAGAAAACGCATGTTGATATTTGGACTGTTGAGGTTATTTTAGGACCACTACTAATTAACGTCTTCAGTGGATGTAGAAGTCCTTTTGCGAAATTTCAATTTTCAGATAAGAACTTCGGTCTAAGTACCCAGTGTTGTTGTGGACACTTCAGACTCAAATGTACAGCCTATTTTAAAGCACTCCTGACAGAAACATGGAGAGAAACATACAGACATTTAGAGAGACTGACAAAGAGGACGAGAAACTGAAGTATTTCCTGATATGTTTTAGATTAAAAAGTATGTAAAGAGCGAGGCCAGTAATGCTTTGAAATGCCTACCATTTATACAGTTACACTATTGCACATAATAGAGCACTTTCACTGGGTGCACATTTAACATCTGGTCGCTATATGTAGTCTTTCCTTGGCCCTAGCCCCTGTATGAAAGTTTATTTGTAGTCTATCTCTGGCCCTAGTCCCTATATGAAGACATTTATACAGTGGATATAAAAAGTCTACACACCCCTGTTAAAATGCCAGGTTCTTGTGATGTAAAAGAATGAGACAAAGATAAATCATGTCAGAACTTTTTCCACCTTTAATGTGACCTTTAGCGTGAACAATTCAATTGAAAAACAAACTGAAATCTTTGAGGGGGAAAAATAAAAAATAAAAAACTCACAATAACCTGGATGCATAAGTGTGCACGCCCTTAAACTAATACTTTGTTGAAGCACCTTTTCATTTTATTACAGCAAACAGTCCTTTTGGGTAGGAGTCTATTAGCATGGCACATCTTGATGTGGCAATATTTGCCCACTCTTCTTTGCAAAAGCGCTCCAAATCTGTCAGATTGCGAGGATATCTCCTGTGCACAGCCCTCTTCTGATCACCCCACAGATGTTCAATTGGATTCAGGTCTGGGCTCTGGCTGGGCCATTCCAAAACGTTAATCTTCTTCTAGTGAAGCCATGCTTTTGTGGATTTGGATGTGCTCTTTGGGTCGTTGTCGTGCTGAAAGGTGAACTTCCTCTTCACCTTCAGCTTTCTAATGGACGCCTGAAGATTTTGTGCCAAAATTGCCTGGTATTTGGAACTGTTCATAATTTCCTCCACTCTGACTAAGGCCCTGGTTCCAGCTGAAGAAAAACAGCCCCAAAGCATGATGCTGCCACCACCATGCTTCACTGTAGGTATGGTGTTCTTTGGGTGATGTGCAGTGTTGTTTTTGCGCCAAACATATCTTTTGGAATTATGGCCAAAACGTTCAACCTTGGTTTCATCAGACCATAACACATGTTCCCACATGCTTTTGGGGGACTTGATGTTTGTTTTTGCAAACGTCAGCCGGGCTTGGATGTTTTTCTTTGTAAGAAAAGGCTTCCGTCTTGCCACCCTACCCCATAGCCCATTCATATGAAGAATACGGGAGATTGTTGTCACATGTAGCACACAGCCAGTACATGCAAGAAATTCCTGCAGTTCCTTTAATGTTGCTGTAGGCCTCTTGGAAGCCTCCCTGACCAGTTTTCTTCTCATCTTTTCATCAATTTTGGAGGGACATCCAGTTCTTGGTAATGTCTCTGTTGTGCCATATTTTCTCCACTTGATGATGACTGTCTTCACTGTGTTCCATGGTATATCTAATGCTTTGTAAATTCTTTTGTACCCTTCTCCTGACTGATATCTTTCAACAATGAGATCTCTCTGATGCCTTGGAAGCTCTCTGCGGACCATGGCTTTTGCTCTGAGATGCAACTAAGAAAATGTCAGGAAAATCCTACTAGAACAGCTGAAGTTTATTTGTGATTAATCAGAGTCACTTTAAATGATGGCAGGTGTGTAATGACTTCTATTTAACATGAGTTTGAATGTGATTGGTTAATTCTGAACACAGCCATATCCCCAGTTATAAGAGGGTGTGCACACTTATGCAACCAGGTTATTGTAAGGTTTTTATTTTTCATTTTTCCCCCTCGAAGATTTCAGTTTGTTTTTCAATTGAATTGTTCACATTATAGGACACATTAAAAGTGGAAAAAGTTCTGACATGATTTATCTTTATCTCATTCTTTTACATCACAAAAACCTGGCATTTTAACAGGGGTGTGTAGACTTTTTATATCCACTGTATATTGTTTCCCAAGACCTAGTCCCTATAGGAAGGTATATTTGTAGTCTTTCCCTAGCCCTAACACCTATAGGAAGATATATTATGTAGTCTTTCCCAAGACTTAGTCCCTATAGGAAGGTCTATATTTAGTCTTTCCCTGGCCCTAACCCCTACAGGAAGGTCAATATTTAGTCTTTCCCTAGCGTTAACCCATATAGGAAGGTCTATATGTAGTCTTTCCCTGGCCCTAACACCTATAGGAAGGTCTATATGTAATCTTTCCCTGGCCCTACCACCTATAGGAAGGTCTATATGTAGTCTTTCCCGGGCCCTAACTACTGTATGAAGGTCTATATATAGTCTTTCCCTAGCCCTTACCACTGTATGAAGGTCTATATGTAGCATTTCCCTAGCCCCAACGACTGTATGAAGGTCTATATTTAGTTTTTCCCTAGCCCTAACCACTGTATGAAGGTCTATATGTAGTCTTTCCCTAGCCCTAACCCATATAGTAAGATCTATATTTGTGGGATCGACAATGTTTGGGTGAAGCTGTTAATCCAGCATTATGTTAACATTACAGTAAGCAGTTTACACACCCTGAGAGCAATACAGTCACCTCTTAGGGAGAGGAGAGAGGAAATGAGACGACAGGAAAGGGCAAGAATATGAGAAGACAGGAGGAAAAGAGAAGATGTGATGGGATAAGAAGAAAGGAAGAATGGAGTAGAAGGGAGAAGAAAGGAGCAGAGAGGAGGGAAGAAAGGTGTGGAGATGAGGGGAGGAGAGAGAAGACAGGAGAGAGGAACATCAGTTAATCCTCACTAGGCCCTTCCTGCATTTATACAGGTCTTTGTACTTTGGACATGCATTCCAAAACGGGCCTTAAGAAATCTCCACACACACATACAGATACACACACTCACACACACAGAGTTGTAAAGTTTAGAAGCCAACTTCCCAAGGACCCTAAAAAGTCATAGGCTGTAAATAAGCCCCAAGTCATAGGCTGTAAATAAACCCCAAGTCATAGGCTGTCTAGAAAAGGACAGCAACAACTTACTGATAAAAATCGATAACGTAGATAATCAAAATTGTTGGCAAAGAATGTCATTATCGATTAGTTGGGTCTACCTGAGACGCAGCCAAAAATATATATTTTGAAAGATATTGCAGGCTGAGATGGTGGAAGTTACACCGAAGGAAAGTCGCGTACTACCAAAAACTAGTGTTGCCAGAATTCATAAGAAAAACTTCCAATTTAGTGAACATACAAAAACATTTTCTATTAAAGTTTGGAATTACATTAAAAAACAACCTTTCTTTCACCAGCTTACTACATAGTTACTATATCTTCATAATATTTGTGAACACATTGATGGTGAATACTATTTGCCATTGTTTGATTAGATTAGATTTTTAGATTAGATTCAACTTTATTGTCATTGAACAGTGTGAGCACAGTACAACGAAATGCAGTTAGCATCAAACCAGAAGTGCAAATAGAAGAGTACAGGATATTTACAAGTATTAAGTATAGTAGACTTTACAAGTGGAATGGATAGATGTGCAATGAAGGCAAATAGAGTACAAATGGCAATCCTAAATGTGCAATGAAGGCAAATAGGGGAGAGGAGAAAATGTACAAGTATTAAGTATATGTATGTACAAGTGGGGAATGAATAGTTGTGCGATGAGGTTGCAAACAAAAGTGAATTGATTGAACTAGCCACTGAACTCATTTGGGGAAGAGAAACAATCACAGCTAGTAGCCGCCGGCAGTAGCCCAGATGTACAGTAGGCAGCAGGGCGAGACAGTAGATGGGCACATTACAGCTTTTATTTAATCTTGCAACTTCTTAAAAAGAAAGAAGCCCAAAGTCGCTTAAAATAAGTGGACATGGCAACCCTGCCAAAAACGTGAAACATTTAGGACCACTTTATGTTTAAGAATTCAACTAAAATAGTTTGTTGCAAAATTTGTAAAGCAGATCTCTCGTGGCATGGGAGTACGACTGTAATGCATGAGAATTTAAAGAGAAAACACGTTGTAGCCTTGATGACAGAAGATGAAGAGGGCACTGCACAGTACGTTTGTATAATAGAAATTCGTAATTAACTTTAGTTTGTATTCATGGAGTTACGTTTTTAATTGAGAAAAGTTAACCTTGAATGCATCAAGTCCACTTGAGCACATTGAGTTTGTGTATACAGTTGTTGAAATATGAAATATGGCATTGATTTTGAAAAAAAGTGTACTTTATTTAAGGATAGCGATCATACGAAGCCATTTATTATCACATAGTTGTTTGGCTCCTTTTAAATCATAATGATAACAGAAATCACCCAAATGGCCCTGATCAAAACTTTTCATACCCTTGAATGTTTGGTCTTGATACAGACACACAAGGTGACACACACAGGTGAAAATGGCAATTAAAGGTGAATTTCCCACACCTGTGGCTTTTTAAATTGCAATTAGTGTCTGTGTATAAATAGTCAATGAGTTTGTTAGCTCTCATGTGGATGCACTGAGCAGGCTAGATACTGAGCCTTGGGAAGCAGACAATAACTGTCAGAAGACCTGCATAACAAGGTAATGGAACTTTATAAAGATGGAAAAGGATATAAAAAGATATGCAAAGCCTTGTAACTGCCTGTCAGTACTGTTCAATCACTCATTAAGAAGTGGAAAATTCAGGGATCTCTTGATACCAAACCAAGGTCAGGTAGACCAAGAAAGATTTCAGCCAAAACTGCCCGAAGAATTGTTCAGGATACAAAGAAAACCCCACAGGTAACCTCAGGAGAAATACAGGCTGCTCTGGAAAAACACAACGCACAATACGACGATACTTGAACAAAATGATCGGATGGTCGGGTTGCCAGAAAGAAGCCTTTACTGCGCCAATTCCACAAAAAAGCCCGGTTACAATATGCCCAACAACACCTTGACACACCTCACACCTTCTGGCACACTGTAATTTGGAGTGACTAGACCAGAATAGGGCTTTATGGTCACAACCATAAGCACTTTGCATGAATTGGAGGCATTTTGCCAAAGACTTTGCGTGACCTGGAGGCATTTTGCCAAGACGAATGGGCAGCTATACCACCTGCAAGAATTCAGGGCCTCATAGACAACTATTACAAAAGACTGCACGCTGTCATTGATGCTAAAGGGGGCAATACACAGTATTAAGAACTAAGGGTATGCAGACTTTTGAACAGGGGTCAGTTCATTTTTTTCTTTGTTGCCATGTTTTGTTTTATGATTGTGCCATTCTGTTATGACTTACAGTTGAATGTGAATCCCATGTGAAATAAAAGACGTTTTGCCTGCTCACTCATGTTTTCTTTACAAATGGTCAACTTTTGAACTGTAGTTGAGCAGCTCCGGCTAGCTAAGCATTCACAATGTTACTGATGAATTAACCCATTAATCTCAAATTTGGTGAGTTCTATATTTCTCTACAATAGAAAATTGAGGTATGTATGTATGCATTAACATTTACATTTAGCTTCATGAGGTAGTACCCCGAAAGTTTTTCCAACAGTCTTGAAAATAATAATATGATAACATTTTAGTTTTTGCACATTTTTATTTGTTTTATTACTCCTGCCTACAGATGTTTTAATGAAGGCATTGTACAAGAATAAGAAAAACACTGAAACCTTTTAATTTATTTTAAATAAAACACTTGCATTTAATTCTGGACTTTATATATTCTTTCCATCCAATTAATTGATTAATCGAAGTAGTAACAGACAGATTCATCAATTACCAAAATAGTTTGTTGCAGCCCTAGTCTAGAACCAAGAAGACCCTGCTTCTACCACCATGTCTAGAACCAAGAAGACCCTGCTTCTACAACCATGTCTAGAACCAAGAAGACCCTGCTTCTACCACCATGTCTAGAACCAAGAAGACCCTGCTTCTACAACCATGTCTAGAACCAAGAAGACCCTGCTTCTACAACCATGTCTAGAACCAAGAAGACCCTGCTTCTACCACCATGTCTAGAACCAAGAGGACCCTGCTTCTACCACCATGTCTAGAACCAAGAAGACCCTGCTTCTACCACCATGTCTAGAATCAAGAAGACCCTTCTTTTTTACTCTGGAATGGTGAAAAAAAGCTGTAGGAACTTATGGTAAACGATAAACTGGTGGTCAGAGCCTCTTGCAAGTAACTGAAAGGTTGCTAGATCAAATCCCTGAGTCAACTGGGTGAAATTCCTTAAGCAACGGCGTTAACCGTTAATTGCACCCCAGCAGCTGCTGAAAATACGATGTTCTCAGTCAAACTTACCTGAAAAAGTAAGAAATTATTTCACTGTAAACAAATAGGAACAATCAATTCATTATTTCATTAAGAAAGTATTTTGAGAAAGTGATGGATTGAGCTGGATCAAGAGACAGACAGAGAGTACAGCCCTACATCTCTGAGCCAAGTAGGGCTGTGGTCAATTCACTCCTTTTCAAGCGGAACACAGATAATGGGTCATTTGTTGTGAACTCTGCCACATCCTGCCACCATGTCTGTCTGTCTCGAGGCAATGGCAACCTGAAAAGTAGGACACTTCTCCCAAACTGTTGCCATAACAACAGGGAACAACCCCCATACTGCTGTCATAACAATAGGGAACCGCCCTCTCTGTACTGCTGTCATAACAAGAGGGAACTGCCCCCCCCCCATACTGCTGTCATACCAACAGGGAACCACCCCCTATCCTGCTGTCATAACAACAGAGAACCACCCCCCATACTGCTGTCATACCAACAGGGAACCACCCCCTATACTGATGCAATACCAAGAGGGAACCCCCCCCCCTACTGCTGTCATATCAACAGGGAACCACCCCCCCTACTGCTGTCATACCAACAGGGAACCACCCCCTATCCTGCTGTCATAACAACAGAGAACCACCCCCCATAC
>JACXGI010012072.1:0-23514 GCA_016801175.1 Esox masquinongy | reverse complement strand
AAGATTAAGAGAAAATTAAAAAGTAAGAAAAGAAAGAAAGGTTGGCAAAAGGCAGGAAGCAGGAGAGTTGCGTTATGCGACTTACAGGCAAGCAAGCTAGACACAAAAGCCTTTTTGTGTCTAGCTTGCTTGCATTAGAATAACAATGCAGCTCAGCAGGATAACACTGTAGCTTATTAGTATAACACTGTAGCTCATCAGGATGACACTAGCTCATTAGGATAACAATGTAGCTCATTAGGGTAACACTGTAGCTCATTAGGATAACACTGTAGCGCATTAGGATAACACTGTAGCTCATTAGGATAGCAATGTATCTCAGCAGGATAACACTGTAGCTCATTAGTATAACACTGTAGCTCATTAGGATAACAGTGTAGCTCATTTGGATAACAATGTAGCTTGGCAGGATAACAGTGTAGCTCATTAGGATAACAGTTTATCTCATTAGGATAACACTGTAGCTCATTAGGATACCAATGTAGCTTGGCAGGATAACACTGTAGCTCATTAGGATAACAGTTTATCTCATTAGGATAACAGTGTAGCTCATTAGGATAACAATGTAGCTGGGCAGGATAACACTGTAGCTCATTAGGATAAAACTGTAGCTCATCAGGATAACTCTAGCTCACCAGGATAATAATGTATCTCAGCAGAATAACACCAGTTCATTGGGATAACAATGTATCTCAGCAGGATAACACTGTAGCTTATTAGGATAACACTGTAGCTCATTAGGATAACAATGTAGCTTAGCAGGATAACACTGTAGCTCATTAGGATAACAGTGTATCTCATTAGGATAACACTGTAGCTCACTAGGATAACAGTGTATCTCATTAGGATAACACTGTAGCTCATTAGGATAACACTGTAGCTCAATAGGATAACACTGTAGCTCATTAGGATAACACTGTAGCTCATTAGGATAGCAATGTAGCTTGGCAGGATAACACTGAAGCTCATTAGTATAACACTGTAGCTCATTAGGATAACAGTGTAGCTCATTAGGATAACAGTGTAGCTTGGCAGGATGACACTGTAGCTCATTAGGATAACAGTGTAGCTCATTAGGATAACAGTGTAGCTTGGCAGGATGACACTGTGGCTCATTAGTATAACACTGTAGCTCATTAGGATAAAAATATAGCTTGGCAGGATGACACTGTAGCTTATTAGGATTACTGTAGTTCAGCAGGATAACAAACACAAATACATTTCAGAACAATGTACAGCACTTTTGTACCAAATGGTTGAGAGAAAAGGCAAGAAATAAATAAACTGTGAAAGACAGACAGAGAGAGGGAGAGAGAGAGTCAGAGACAGAGAGAGACCTGCAGTCTAACACAAAATGAAGAGCAGCCATAGTTCTTAATTCCTGGTGGGCTACTGGACTGTCAGATAGAGTTATGGTGTGTGTGTGTTCTTCTGTGTGTATGTTGTGTGTGTCTGTGTGTGCATGGTGTTTGTGTGTGAATTTGTGTAATGTGTCAGAGAGAGTTAGTGATGTGCAGCGGCCTTGGGAAGCCTCCCATCACAGTATATACCAACTCCCCAGACCAGGACAAGGCCAGGGCCTAGATTTATGCCAACTCTCCAGGCCGAGGCCTAGGCCAGTACAAGGCCAGGGCCTATATTTATACCAACTCCCCAGGCCAGGACAAGGCCAGGGCCTATATTTATACCAACTCCCCAGGCCAGGACAAGGCCAGGGCCTAGATTTATACCAACTCCCCAGGACGGGACTAGGCCAAGGCCTAGATTTATACCAACTTTCGTGGCCAAGGCCTAAGCCAGGACTAGACCGGGGCCTAGAATGGGTGCTAGCTGTTATAGTTTTGGTGGCCTCTGCTTCCTCCATTTACTGGACTGCAGCATTGCTTGTAGCATGTCCTTCTCTGGCCTCGGCCTCAACCTACTCCTTGGGAGCTTTTAAATTCCTTCCCTGACAAGGTCTCAATAGGAGGATGCAAAGAGATTTATAATACTTTGAATTAATTTACTAAATTGCCACTGAGATTTTTGTACCCCTTCAATGTTTGTCAGCTTACTTTGGAAAAAATGTGTGTTTGTTTCATTTCCTGAATCATTGAGAAAGCTTGTAATACAGGTCTCTCAAATAAAATAATACCCAGTTGAAATCAATGTCTTTGTTTAAAAAGTGGAGGAGTACTGATCTGGGATCGGGGCCCCACCTGTAAAGCTGAGTCATTACAATGCAAAAGCGTAAACGGTTCCTAGATGATATTGTCATTATAACACAAATGCTGAAATGTTTCCTGGATCGTATCGTCTTAATCATTATAACACAAATGCTGAAATGCTTCCTGGATCATATCGTCTTGGTCATTACAATACAAATGTTGAAATGCTTCCTAGATCATATCGTCTTAGTCAGTACAATACAAATGCTTGAATGGGTCCTAGATCATATCGTCTTAGTCATTGCAATAAAAAAGCTGAAACGTTTCCTAGATCATATCGTTTTAGTAATTACAATACAAAAGTTGAAAGGTTTCCTAGAGCTTATCGTCTTACTCATTACAATAAAAAAGCTGAAACATTTCCTAGATGATATCGTCTTAGTCATTACAACACAAATGCTGAAACATTTCCTAGATCATATCGTCTTAGTCATTACAACACAAAAGCTGAGATGCTTCCTGGATCATATTGTCTTAATCATTACAATACAAATGCTGAAACACTTCCTAGATCATATTGTCTTAGTCATTATAATACAAAAGTTGAAAGGTTTCCTAGAGCTTATCGTCTTAGTCAATACAATACAAAAGCTGAAACGGTTTCTAGATCAAAACTACTCTGACTGTCTTTCTGGATAAAGTTCCTGGTTGCTTGTTTCTGAGATAGTTACAGACGGGGAAGTTATTTATTTAATAAAATATATTATTTTGTTAGACTCTGAGACAGATATTGCTTCTACGAGACAGCCATCCAATGGCAGGAGCAGGACAGACACATTTAATAAGATTAGAAAGGACACATTTCCTTCTGGGCTGACAGTTCAGTTAGGGTGGAACTGATTGGGTGGTCTTGCTTTAACATGCAAACACACACACACACACACAAACAAACACACACACAAACACACACACACACACACCCACAGACATACACAGCTGGATCAGTAATAAGGCCAAATGATATGTCATGTCATATATCAGCATTTCACGCTTGCTCAGGCACAATATGTTCAGTTCATACACGCACACACACACACGCACAGACAGTGAGATACATATCATGTCCCATGTCAGATGTCACACTTACCGAGGCCCTACATGTGACAGTGTATATGAGAGCAGCGGGAGCTGTGAGGGGTGGAGAAGGACAGAACAAATAAATGAACTAATGAAGGGGTGGACGGACGGATGGATGGAGAGAGAGAGCTGCGTGCTGTCATTTAGCAAGGGAGACGACTGAAAAGTGATGCTGTCGTTTACACACACACACACACTCACATATTGAAACACACACATGCACACACATACACACACACACACACACACACACACACACATACTGAGACACTCACACAATGAAACACACTCACATATTGAAACATACATGAACTCACTGAAACACACACACACTCATACATTTATACACACACACTGAAACACGCACTCATGCATACACGCCGAGACAGACACAAACACACATACACACACTGAGACAGACGGAGAGACACAAACACACATACACACACTGAGACAGACTGACAGTCACACACAGACTGAAATACGTGGTAATAAACCTCCCTGTGGTAAATGGCTGTGGGGACAGTTGATGCCTTCTCCCTCTGGGTCTATTTTAGCCTAGATAGCCAGTGATACTCAAACATGCTGAGGTCTATTACATTTACATTTTATTCATTTCTTCTTATTTGTATTCATTCTGCTTTCTCTGTTTTGTCTTTATCTTCCTTTTCGTCTTCTGCTACTTCTGTCCATACAGAAGAACAGACACTGTTCACTCATGTAAGATAATGTTGTTGAACCCAGTCCATACAGGAGAACAGACACTGTTCACTCATGTTAGATAATGTTGTTGAACCGGGTCCATACAGAAGAACAGACACTGTTCACTCATGTTAGATAATGTTGTTGAACCCAGTCCATACAGAAGAACAGGCACTGTTCACTCATGTCAAATAATGTTGTTGAACCGGGTCCATACAGAAGAACAGACACTGTTCACTCATGTAAGATAATGTTGTTGAAGGGTAAAGGCGGTGTTTGTGTGTGTGTGTGAGAGCTCAGTGAGCTTCGTTGTGTCTTGTCAGAGATATAGTGCCAGCATAGTTTGAAAGGCCAAGGACCCAGCACTGAAAATGGCTGGTGACTTCCTGGCTGGTGACTTCCTGGTGCATGGTGGAAGTCATATTCACAAATAACCACCCTGGCTCAGCTTTTGATGAAAGCCTCAAAGTTCGGTCTGTCAGAATTATTGCCTGAGACATTGTTGCACTGTTTTTCACTGCCTGCGTCAAGCTGAGTTTCGGTTTTGCCTTTTGAACAATAAAATGCAGGTTTCAGAAACAGTCTACTTTTTCCCAGTTTGCCGATGGACGTTCATTGCAATAAATGTCACATTTAGAAAGGTGAACTTGTTGGGAATCCTTGAAAACGTTCTCTGTAGACAAATAAGGGAGATGGGGCCTGCTTGCTTGCCTGTCTGGATTGGTCTACCTTACTCACGATTTCTACTTAGCCAGCACATCCTGATCCTTCTGAGTTGTCCCAGAAACCAATGGGTTCCATATGATTGTGTTAGAAATTAATTTCGTATAGTGGTTGAAATAATGATCGCGTACCCGGTTGTCAAGGGAGAGAGTAATAAAATTATTTATGGAAGCATTTGATAGTCCATTGTTCATGGTGTTACAGACTCGATGTCATCTCACTCAATTTCAAAGAAACTTCCGGTCGTACCTCTACTTTATAGACATTGCAACCTGGAATACACACCACAGTACTGTAAGCCCATTGGCTGATTTCTGTCGCGCTTTGACTGAACGTAACTTCCTGTGTACCGATCAACATATGTTCTGTTGTAAACTAAACATACACTTCAACACTCCCCCTGTCACACATGTAAGAAAAAACATTATATGTTTGATAAAACATTAAAAGTACAATTCAATTCCTAATGAAAAGAAAAGGCCCGTACACTTATGTTGCAAATGACCAAGACAAAACAACAAAAAGGAGTATCCGACCCATGAGGTCTTATTGTTCCTCAAATGAAAATGAATGTAAACAAGACAATTGACACACCCCACTCTGACACATAACTCAATGTATGACAGTCACCAATCCCTCCCCCACTTCAGATTATAAGGGTCGAGAAACATGTTGACATCAACAGGCTACTATCAGTGTTAACGGTGTTCAGCAGAAAATCGTATGAAAACATGACATCATTATTAAAACATTTCCCCAAAGTCCACTGAACAATCAAAACCCCCTTGTCCGTATCATGATCCATGCTACAATATTATACAAAAGACTCACGTATATCCTGTTGTACCTGTGAAAAATTCTATGTTTAAATAGGGAAAGATTCACTATCCAAACATACCATGATAGCCATCATAATGTCGATCGTTAAGCATCACAAAATACGTCGAAGTCCAGTATTGGGATTGTCATCGTACAGAGTTTCCAACCTGTCTTGCGAGAAACAAACCTTCATACATATGAAATCACCATATCAGTTCATTTAGGAAAATAATTGATCATAAGGAATGAAGCTAGTGTCCAATCAAGTGTCCTGTAGTTCTACTCTCAGTCTTCTCTGTCTTGCATCAGTGATGTAAAGTTCCAATATCAGTTATTGCAGTCAGTGTGATGTGGACCCAGCAAATTGCCTGGCTGTCCTAACAAGTCAGTGTAGGTGTGTACTGGAATAGTGAATTTCCAACACTTCACTAATTCAAGATTAACACCACAACAGTGTCTTCCACTGTGTTGGGACCATATGATCTTTCCAGTCAACTGGCACATGGTAGTCTGACCTGTAGTATGTGGAGTCCTTCAGGACTCAGGTGGATTCTCCTCTCATCTCACTGTCGATGATTCATCCAGAAATGGAGTGTGAAGCCAAGTGATCTGACCCTGGCATCGTTCTGCCATGTGAGTGGTCAAGAGGATTTAAAACAGATTCGACCAGTGTGGTTGTAGAAATCCTTCTTGAACATGTTGCTGGTACTCACACTCAGTTGTCTGTATCCAGTCGGTGACGTGATTTATCATCAGAAAAAAGGGTTGTGATGTCCCAATCTGTTGAACGTATAACTGCAAATGAATGATTAGTGTGGTTCAACAGTCCAAACTACCATCCAGTGGGTATTGTTCCATAAACTCCCAACAATGAAGACAATAGATCAGTCCTGAAAACTCAGAAGTTCCATCATTAGAGTGAAGCTTACACCCTATTAAGGCAAATTTCCATAATAGTCTATGTCAAATTTCCTTTTCCATCCAGAACTGACTTGGTTTATGTTTGATTCTTTGTGCTATATTTATGCCCGATAGCAACTAGCAGTGGACTAAGATTGTCATACTTGACTTTGCTTTGCCAAATCAGAAATGGTTATCTAATGGAAATCTATTCTATTTAACCATTGAAATGTTAGACCTTACATCAAACAAAATTTCCAAATTTACCAAGTAAAACAAATCCTGTGACTGGAAGATGTGAAACATAACAGATGCCAATGCTCCTTTATAACTACGCAAACAGGAATAACCAGATTTTTCATGTTACTCTTTATAAGTACCAATTTGATTTGTTTTGAGCTCTAAAATCAATTATCACATTATACATTCCCTCTGCTTTCACTTCATTAAGTCAATGGAAAGTGACACCATGAGTGGAAGCAGAACAATGACAAATACGGCCACGGGAGGCGCCATCCTGAAACCACATTGGCCATCATTTCAGGACAGACATGAAAAATTGAGAATTGGTAGTAGGGATGGATCTAGAATCCATTTGAGGTGTTGCATACTGAATATTCATCCAAAACAAAGTGAAAATGTTAAAAACACAAGCCACAATCAAAGACATCAATGTGCAACAAGGTCGCTTGTGCGAAGGAATTATAAACCATATAACCTATTGACAAATGTGTCTTACATAGCTAAACAGCTCTCATATTTGAATTTATCTCAGTACTTTCCCACAGGTCTGCGAAATTGGCTATCATGCATTTATAAACTCCTGTAGTTTCTTGGCACATGCCTGACTAAATAATCAGTTTGCCCACTAGGTGATAAGCTGCTCAACTAAATTATAGGAGAGAAAACTCCAGCCCAAGTTGCAGTGGTGTACCTGCTGCAACCACCAGGGTGATTGTATTAGCATACAGATGTGCTCATAAGTTTGCATACCCTGGCAGAAATTGTGAAAATTTGGCATTGATTTTGAAAATATGACTGATCAGGCAAAAAAACTGTCTTTTATTTAAGGATAGTAAACATAAGAAGCAATTTATTATCACATAGTTGTTTGGCTCCTTTTTAATCATAATGATAACAGAAATCACCCAAATGGCCCTGATCAAAAGTTTACATACCCTTGAATGTTTGGCCTTGTTACAGACAGGCAAGGTGACACACACAGGTGAAAATGTCAATTAATAGTGAATTTCCCACGCCAGTGGCTTTTTAAATTGCAATTAGTGTCTGTGTATAAATAGTCAATGAGTTTGTTAGCTCTCATGTGGATGCACTGTGCAGGCTAAATACTGAGCCATGAAGAGCAGAAAAGAACTGTCAAAAGACCTGTGTAACAAGGTAATGGAACTTTATAAAGATGGAAAAAGATATAAAAAGATGTCCAAAGCCTTACAAATGCCACTCAGTACTGTTCAATCACTTATTAAGAAGTGGAACATTCAGGGATCTCTTGATACCCCGCCAAGGTCAGGTAAACCAAGAAAGATTTCAGCCAAAACTACCAGAAGAATTGTACGGAATACAAAGAAAAACCCACAGGTAACCTCAGGAGAAATACAGGCTGCTCTGGAAAAAGATGGTGTGGTTGTTTCAAGGAGCACAACACGATAATACTTGAACAACAAAATTAGCTGCATGGTTGAGTTGCCAGAAAGAAGCCTTAACTGCGCCAGTTACAATATGCCCGACAACACCTTGACATGCCTAACAGCTTCTGGCCCACTGTAATTTGGAATGACAAGACCAAAATAAGTGCTATGTTTGGAGAGGTGTCAACAAGGCCTATAGTGAACAGAACAAATTAGTGTCTGTGTATAAATAGTCAATGATTTTGTTAGCTCTCACGTGGATGCACTGAGCAGGCTAAATACTGAGCCATGCTGAGCAGAAATGAACTGTCAAAAGACCTGCGTAACAAAGTAATGGAACTTTATAACGATGGAAAAGGATATCAAAAGATATCCAAAGATATCACTTATTAAGAAGTGGAAAATTCAGGTATCTCTTGATACCAAGCCAAGGTCAGGTAGGCCAAGAAAGATTTCAGCCAAAACTGCCAGAAGAATTGTTCGGGATACAAAGAAAAACCCACAGGTAACCTCAGGAGAAATACAGGCTGCTCTGGAAAAAGACGGTGTGGTTGTTTCAAGGAGCACAATACGACAATACTTGAACAAAAATGAGCTGCATGTTCGAGTTGCCAGAAAGAAGCCTTTACTGCGCCAATGCCACAAAAAAGCCTGGTTACAATATGCCCAACAACATCTTGACACGCCTCACAGCTTCTGGCCCACTGTAATGGTCACAACCATAAGCACTATGTTTGGAGAGGGGTCAACAAGGCCTATAGTGAACAGAATACCATCCCCACTGTGAAGTATGGTGGTGGCTCACTGATGTTTTTTGGGGGGGTGAGCTCTAATGGCATGTGAAAATTGATGGCAAGATAAATGCAGCATGTTATCAGAAAATACTGGATGACAACTTGCATTCTTCTGCACGAAAGCTGTGCATGGGACGCTCTTGGACTTTCCAGCACGACAATGACCCTAAGCACAAGGCCAAGTTGACCCTCCAGTGGTTACAGCAGAAAAATGTGAAAGTTCTGGAGTGGCCGTCACAGTCTCCTGACCTTAATATCATCGAGCCTGCACGTTTGAGAGGGGGGATCTCAAACGTGCGGGTCATGCAAGACGACCAAAGACTTTGCATGACCTAGAGGGATTTTGCCAAGACGAATGGGCAGCTATACCATCTGCAAGAATTCGGGGCCTCATAAACCACTAAATTCTATAGGGGGCAAAACACAGTATTAAGAACTAAGGGTATGCAGACTTTAGCACAGGGGTCAGTTCATTTTTTTCTTTGTTGCCATGTTTTGCCAATAAATGCGTTTGGCTCAAAATTACATAGTGAACATGACAAAGCACAACAAAACAGGCTATTTCTTGAATACATATTAAAACATTTTCAAGCATGATAGGACAAAACAGGCTATCTCTTGAATGCCTATTAAAACATGCTATTTACCATCAAAGTGCTTTTCAAATTACATGTAATGTTCAATAAAATATTCCTGGCTATTAACGAGGAAAGTGTTCATGTTTCCTTGATAAGTTCCAGCTTCACTCAATGTTTAGGTAAGCCACGTTTTTGGAAATAAACATTTAAGAACTCTTAATCAATGATTACGAAAGCTCACATCAGGTCCTTGTATCGTCCATGATTCCGGGGTCCCATGACAGAGACTCCATCTTGTGACCGCTGTCGTTTGGCCAGGTGGTCAAACAAAATGCATCTTCGGCCTTTTTGAAGGTCTCCTTTCTCTACTTTCCCGCCTTACGACCGTTGTCCTCTCTCGGCCATTTTGACTTTCCTTTGTCTTTGCTCTTCGTATGTACCGCACTCTCCATTGGTCCTCCATTCACGACTTCATCAGAATCCATCTTGTTTAGCCAGAAAACTTTCTTTTTCTATCTGTCCATTCCGATTTCAGGCATCGTTGTTAATGATCCTTTTCGTTCTTGATGGTGTCCTTTTCGCACCGTGGTATTTAAACATGAACGTCATGCGCATCGGAGGCTGTAGTCCTCTTTCTGTGGTGTTTGTACAACTGGACGATATTATATTTTACATGTACAAGTCACTGTATGTTTGCCGAAAACACAATATCGCATTACGATCTCGGACGAATAAAAATATTATGCTTCTGCACACTACTCAACTAGTGCGGACTCTCTCATTATAGCCTGAAGAGAGGTTCACCCACATAATAACTCTAGGTCTTAATAACTCTAGGACACAGGAGTTTCTAGGTCTTAACTTGTACGAATAACAATGAAGCTTCTACACACCAGTCTACGCCCTACTCAATTCGGGGGGACTATCTGTACCCACAGACAGGTTCCACACGATAAAAATCACAGCTTAGACAGGGGAATTAACTAAGGCTTATTCGACTACCAAATGCTTTTGCAGTCTTGACAGTTCGTTTTATGGCGTAACTTTACGACTCACATTACGACTCAACCAAGAACGTTGGTTAGCCATTTAGTAGTTAGCTCAGAAGTTCTGACGAAACAGTACATTTTCAGTAGAGTCGATAAGATTATCCATCCAGTCGTGGCAGCATGCTGTTAGAAATCAGGCGTTTTCTTATAGTTGGTCAAGTAATTCAATTATTTATTGCAGCATATGATAGTCCATTGTTCATGATGTTACACACTCGATGTCATCTCACTCAATCTCAAAGAAACTTCCGGTCGTAGCTCTATAGACATTGCAACCTGGAATACACACCACAGTACTGTAAGCCCATTGGCTGATTACTGCGTGCTTTGAATGAACGTGACTTCATGTGTACGAATAAACAGATGTTCTGTTGTAAACTAAACTTACACTTCAACAATTGGTCCCAGAATCCAACAGATTCCATATGATTGGTCCCAGAAACAAACAGGTTCTGTATGATTGGTCCCAGAAACCAATGGGTTCCATATGATTGGTCCCAGAATCCAATGGTTTGGGCCATAGCCAGCTTACATGATGTCATTATTAACTTTAATACTCTCATTGGTTAGATATCTTAGGGGTCGATCTAATTGCGGATTATTTAGTTTTCTGCGACATCCATTTTGAAGTCACACAAATCACTCCTAGCTTGGCAAACCTCATTTATTTGAATATTAAAAATGCAGGGAATTTTATTCAGGGTAAGCAGGGGGGCAGGATGAAACCACAAATTGTCTCTGGCATTTAAAAAACAACTGAAGAACAGAAGAACTATAGAAATAAATGGGCCAGTCCGTCTGGCATTCATGGAAATGCCAGATGGCTAGGCCGCCCCTTAGGGCGAGGCTTCACACAACCTGCTACAAAATCTCACAAGAAAGGCAAAGGCCGCAGATAGGATTGCAAAGTGACTGTAAGTCATACCTAGCTATTGCATAGAAATAATGGAAAAGGCCTTGCAAGCTCATAGTCTGGTAATTCAACCGGTAAACTCCAAGCAAATACAATGCACTTTTTGTGGTTTAAGCATGTTACATGTTTCGTGTTTACAGTCAAATACTCCCCATAGGAACTATTAACCATGCACTCTCATCTGGGCTGATCAATAATGCCCACAGGAGCTATTACCCAAGCACTCTCATCTGAGCTCATCAATAATTTAGATGATAGATTCACGTCTTGAAAGGGCCTGATTGATTTTCACATACCTTTTACGATGCTATTGATCTCCACGCGGCACATCATTTCTGTAGGGAGATCACTTTTTCACATGTCTTAAATGTCAGACTGCATTTTCAGTCAAGAGGTCTTGGAGATATCCAAGTGCTTGCTATACATAAATTATGCCCGGAGACACTTTCTGACTCATGTTATTCCTTTACAACTGGCAGGTAGGGTGGCCCAAGACCTAGCGTACTATCCCCAAAACCTAGCGTCCCAGCCCCAAGACTAAGCGTACCATCACCACACTACAAAAATATATGTCTTATCAAGCATATTTATCTTGTTTTCAGGTTAACATTCTAACCTCCTTAAAATAAGGTAATATTTTCTTAACAATTTTTGCAGTGCAAAGCCTAGCGCACCATCTACGAGGCCTGGCGTACCATCCCCAAGGCCTAGCGTACCATCCCTAAAGCCTAGCATACCATAATCAAGGCCTAGCGTACCATCCCCGAGGCCTAGCGTACCATCCCCAATGCCTGGCGTACCTTCCATAGGCCTAGCATACCGTCCCCAATGCCTAGCATACCATCCCAGAGGCCTAGCATACCGTCAACGAGAGCTAGCGTACCATCCCCGAGGGCTAGGGGGAAATCCCCTGACGTTGATGTGTGGTGAAATACAATGTTGATAGGATTGTGATTGATAATATCAATTATCAAATGATTTATCCATCTATTCCCTTTCTCTCCCTTTTCTTTTGGTCTCCCTCCCTTTCTCCCCCCCTACCCCTTTCTCTCCCCCAGCTCTGAGAGATCACCGTATTGAGTTGGTGCGTGCGTCCTGGTCAGAGCTAACCATCAGCATCAATGAAGTAACCCTGGCTGACGAGGGGATGTACACCTGCTCTCTGTTCACCATGCCTGTCAAGACCGCCAAGGCCTACCTCACTGTCCTGGGTGAGAACACACACACAAACAGCCTGACAAACTCCATTTCTATATTAGTCCACACACTCCAGCAGCAACAATTGTTCAATTTCCTGACCACCAGGAACTTGATGTTAAAGTTATTGTTAAGTATTATGGTTAGTTTTGAGTAATAAGTTTAGGGTTTGATGTTATAGTTATTATTAGGTATTATGGTTAGTTTTGAGTATTGAGATTAGGGTTTGATGTTATAGTTATTAATAGGTATTATGGTTAGTTCTGAGTAATAAGTTTATGGTTTGATGTTATAGTTATTTTTAGGTATTATGCTTAGTTTTGAGTATTAAGATTAGGGTTTGATGTTATAGTTAGTAGGGGCATAACAATACGCAGAATTCACGGACACCACTTGCATGTTGTGTAGACTCAACTTTTAATGTCCTAAAACATACATCAGTGCATAACTGCAAATCCACAGCTACGGAAGCCTGCATGGCAATTGCACTCACGCAGTTACATTGTGTTAATACCAACAAATATACATCCTTGCTGAGCCAAAGACTATAATCTTTGCAGAACATATTACTGCAAATGTAAACAAGTTATGCAATCATAGCTCGAATAGCTGCTGTAATCCAATATACTCAATTAGCAGCTAAAAATAACATTTAACTGTTATACTAGAATATAGTGTCACCATATAGTGACTACAGCTCTGCATGCAACACTATTGTGCCCGCCAAGCTTGTTCCTAAGCTCAGGACCCAGGGACACCTCCGTCTGCAAATGGATCCTGGACTTCCTGACGGGCAGACCCCAGGTGGTGAGAATGGGCAACCTCACCTCCTCTGCACTGACCCAGAACACTGGAGCCCCACAGCGCTTCATACTCAGTACCCATCTTGTACTCCCTGTTCACACATGACTGCGTGGCCACACACCTCCGACATCATCCTCAAATTTGTGGATGACACTACCATTCTGGGTCTCATCTCCAACAACGATGAGACCGCTTGCAGAGAGGAGGTAAGGAACCTGGCTACACGGTGCCCTGACAACAACCTCTCTCTCAATGTCTGTAAGACTAGAGATGATCGTGGATTTCAGGAAGCGGTGGGGGGGGGTCATGCCCCCATAGACATCCGAAACGTTTCTTGGTGTGTTCATCAAGGATGACCTCACTTGGTCCAGACATGCGAACTCGGCAGTGAAAACTGCCCCTAAACAACTTTACTTCCTGAGGAGTCTCAAGAAATTTGGCATGTCTGCAAATACTCTCACCAACATCTACAGGTGCACCACTGAGAGCATCCTCTCAGGCTGTATTACTGCCTGGTACCGGCTGCCATCTCCCCTCCGTGCAAGGCATCTACCATACACGATGCCTGAGGAAAGCACGGAACATCATCAAAGATCACAGCCACCCAGGCTATGGTCTGTTCACACTGCTGCAGTCTGGTAAACGCTACCGGAGCATCGGGGCACATACTTCCAGACTCAAAACAGTTTTCCAAAACAGTTTTTTCTCTCTGACGTAAGGCTCCTCAACCAGCAACTCTGATCCATGATCATACTGATCAAAATTGTTGCTAGTTTACATTTTTTATCTATATTACTGCCATACTTCGGATATCTACTATATTCAATACTACTACCAATATTGCTGCTAGTTTACAGTACTCTTTTTAAACTGCTGCTAGTGTACAGTGTAATGTATATTGTTGCTTTCTTCTATTATTATTTTCTGCCTAGCTATATGTTTGCTTATATACTTTTCTTAACTCTCACTACGTAATTGTTGGGTGCCATGTCACACGAATTTCATTGTGGAGGATGACGCTGTGTTAGTCTGTGCATTTGACAAATAAACCTTGAAACTGGAACTTGAAACTGAAACTTTATACTATTAAACACAACAACTTGGGAGGAGAGGTTGCTAGTACAAGACTCCCTTAAGGCAACTATACCATGCCTTGCCCCAGTCTATGCTAGTTTTAAACTTAAACTGGTTCCAGATTTAGTCTTTCAGGAGGTTTAATAACTCTGCTTCGCCTAGTAGAATACAGACCAGGAGGACTTGTTCGAGCTATGATCGAAGGTTCTCCAGTTGGTGAGGGAGATGGTTCAGGTGGGTCTGGAGGTGGTGGTTGTGGTGGTTCAGGAGATAGACCTGATGTTTCAATCCAAGTCTCAACACAAATCCAGTGGCGTGGCATTTTGGCGGCTACAGTGCTTGAACGAAGATGTTGACTGGTGAGGCAGTCCACTTTATAGGATCGGGGAGCACTGTGTTGCTTCACTACCACTGCAGGGGACCAATTACGGTTGCTGGGATACGGCTGCATCCATCTCCAGGCTTCAGAGCAGCACAGGGTTTACTTGCTCTCTTGCAGACCTAGTAATTTTTGGACATATTTTTTTTGTCCTGCAGACGCTTGACATCCAAAGGGTCATAGCCTGTTGGTGTGAGCAGCACACAGGGCAGTGGGTAGTTTGTTCCGAGGCCTTCTGCCCATAATCAGTTGAGCAGGGGACAGAGCTACAGACTCAAGTGGAGTGGTTCTGTAGTCGAGCAGTGCGAGGTGTTTGCCTGTAGCTTTGCTCCAAAGCTACTTCATTGTATTGCATTGCACGCTCCACTTCACCATTAGAGTGTGGTGTGTGAGGCCACGATGTCTTGTATGTGATTCCATAACTCTTTAGAGCTTCCATTACTGTGCGGCTGTCCTGGTCTGTTAATTCATCTGCTTCAATGAACTTTGTGTACATAATGTTTATACTCAAACTCGAAGAGATCTGATGTGATTTCTACGAAAGGTAACTTGGCGTTTCTGTTTGCTTGAGAGGTTGTCTGGGCAGCTTGTTTTGAAAATCAGCACAGTTGCTGCAGTTTCTGATCACTTTCTCTATGTCAGCACTCATGGCTGACCAGTATAGGACCTCACAAGCTCGCTGCTTGCACCTTTCCAAAATGGGATTGGTGAATGAGCCTTACCATGTGTTCTCTCATGGTGGGGGGCACCAGTATGGGCCGTCCCTTGTAGATGATTCCATCACACATAACGAGCTGACTTCTTGAGTCCCAGTATGGCTAAACAGGATTGGACACTTCCCATCTCAGTTCTGGAGACAGTTGGAGACAACTCTACCTTTGAACGCTCTTGAAGTCCTACGTATTTCTGGTCACTGACTGAGACAAAGCTGAGCATGGAGACACACTCTAGACCCTGCAACTCTGGTTCACTCATTGTAAGCTGTGCTCTGGACAGTGTTTCTGGAAGCTCCATGTCCTTTCCACTCTTGTATTTGACTGTCAGATCATACCACTGGGGTCGAAGACACATTCTCTGGATGCGCATAGGAGTAGACAGCAGAGATTTCCTGAAGATGTCTTCCAAAGGCTTGTGATCATTGTAGACTGTGGCATGCGCTCCAAATATGTGGTTGTGAAACTTGGCGCAGGCATGCACAATGGAGAGCATCTCCTTTTCAATTTGTGCATATCGTGTTTCAGCATCAATTAGTGACCTGGATGAGAAAGCTGCTGGTGTCACAGAAGATCTCAACAGGCTTGGCAGTATCGAAAAACCGGAGAACCGGAGGATTAGTGCACAACCCCTTGAGTGTATCAAAAGAGTGCTGCTGTGCTGGTTGCCATGCAAACTCCACGTCACTCCTGGGGAGCTGACTCAGAGGAGCATCCACTTCACTGAGGTTTGCTATGAATTTTGACTGGTAAGTCACAAAACCTAGGAGGCGGCGGATGCCATCTTTGTTGGTTGGTGGCGACAAACACTGAACTGCCGCAATCTTTTTCATAAAGAGGACCACTGTAGTCTCCTGAATCGTTCAAACTCCTGATATAAGTCAGAAGTATCCCAGTCGATTCCAGGGTGTTCAGATTGTGAGGATGCGATTCCTTAGTTATGTATTTCCTGTTCTCAACAGACTTCTGACACCATGTAATGCCCTGGCATATACAGGCACGGACAGCACTTGCTTGTTGTGTAGACTCAACCTTTAATGTCGTAAAACATACATCAATGCACGACTGCAAATCCACAGCTACAGAAGCCTACATGGCAATTGCACTCCAACAAATAATACCAACAAATATGTTACACTATGTTTATAGGGGAATAACAAATGTGTAACTAATATCTATAGTTTGTCCAAGTTCATAAATCAAATTTTTGTATTTTTTGTGTGTCTATCTTTGCACACGACTCTCTCAGAGCAGTGTTGAACTACAGTGAATGCAACTTATTTATGCAATTTGACAGAACTTTCTGAAATAACGATTATCTATCTGAAAAAAATGTTTTGTCACAGCTGAAACAGGAGATTGGGGAACTTCAACCAATTGTGGAACATAACATCAACTTTTTATGTGACAAATGTCAGTTCCGGATTTTAAATGTTACCTTTTCTAACATCTCCAAATATGGCTTGTTTGTTTCTGCGGTACGATCATGAGCCGTCTATGGAGCAGATGTTAGAAAAGGTAAAACTGAAAACCTGTTATAGATGTTTAATGTTAGCCTCTGACACTGCACTTGTGCTAGCTCGACGCTGCTGTCCCCAAGTGAGACAGTTGGATGCGTAGAGAACTTAGACAAACTGTAGATACTTGTTGTTATTCCCCTTTATGGTTAGGATGAGGTTTTAAAGTAAATATTAGGTATTAGGGTTACTGTTTGGTATTATATTTTGTCTTAGGTATTACGGTTGGGATTAGGTATTGCAGTTGGAGTACGGTGAGGATTAGTTAATCCATTTAGGGTTAGTATTAAGGCTAGACTCACATCCAGCAGTGGCGAATACTTTCTGGTTGAGCGAGCAGTGATAAGAGCAGAACAGCTAGGGGAGATGCAGATGTCTCCATTTCTGACCCTCCCATACTGTTATGAAACAAGGTCTTTTTCGTGAATTGGACATTGCTTTATGTGGGGTGAAGATATTTTTCTTTGCTAAGGTGAGATTGCATAGACCGTGTTGTCAGCCTATCCAAATAAATAAATAAACCTCCCTCTGCTCTTTATCAGCATCATCATCATCATCACAGGATTGTTCAACACTCACTCACCCTCTTCCCCCTTCTCGTTGTTTTGCCATAGTCGTTTGTTTACGTCGGTTTTCAAATCATGTAGAGATTTTTTCTCTGGCGTGACAAATGTCGAATAGAGAGGTTAAACCATAAACAGTCTGAATTCAGGAATCTGTAAGGACAAGCACACACACATACACACACACACACACACACACACACACACACACACTCTCACAGGTTTAATGAATACACTAACAGTTCAGAGTTAGGGTGGGTTTGGTGTATCCCTTTGTTGTTGTTTGGGGACCCCTTGGGACTGGCTGTTGCAGTGTTTTGTTCCAGATCTGTTAAGTTAATTGATGGTGAAGTGATGTCTCCAAACATCTTTAACTGAGTAGCAGTCATCCAAAGTTTAAAGTAAAACTTTAAAGGAAAGTTAATCAAAATCCCCCCATCACCATCTGCAAGAATAAAACCCAGAATTACAGTGGATTGCATAAGTGTGCACTTACAAAATATTGCATTTTTAACATTGTGTTGTGTCACAATTT
Source organism: Esox masquinongy (assembly GCA_016801175.1). Lineage (NCBI taxonomy): Eukaryota > Metazoa > Chordata > Actinopteri > Esociformes > Esocidae > Esox > Esox masquinongy. Next base: position 5,321 of record JACXGI010012072.1, on the reverse strand, counting down.
GGAACCAAAATAGATTTAATTGGTAATTTCCGTCACTGATCTACACAAAGTAGTTCATGGGGTTGATGCTGAAAAAAGTATAACTACAAATATACACTGATTGCATAAATATCTACCCTTATTTCCATGACCCACTTGAAGGGGTGCCCGCTACTAAGAAATCCAAATAAATCTCAGAAATTGAACTTTTACCAAAACAATAGTCTGGATCACACTACACTACTAAAAGCAAGCGGATGATCAATCAGTCAATAAAATTAATTTTTTAAAGCCCTTTTACACCAGCAGTACTTTTACAAAAGACCTATCCTGAAACCCCAAAGAGCAAGCAAGAACAGTGTTGATGCACGGTGGCTAAGAAAAACTCCCTAATAGGTCAGAACTTAGGAAGATACCTAGAGAGGAACCAGACTCTGATGGGGTGGCCAGTCTTTTTCTGTCTGTGCCAGGTGAACATTTAGAGTGTACAAATTGTAATAATAAATGCATGTGAGCCTTGTCCAGAATCTATAAAACATAATCTAAGTCAGAAGCATGACCAGATGGACCTGAGATGATGAGATCAAATGAGAAGATGAGATCTAACCTGCGTAAAAATGAAAAATCCCTTTAAAGCTAAACTAGATGAATAGAGTGTGGAATGTAAATATCACATGATATAATCCACCTGTTACTGAAAGGCACCAGAGTATGACAGAGAGCAGGTCTTTACAAAACAAGTCCGGGAGAACCCACCAGGAGGTCAATGGGAACTGATATAGTGACAGTTAGAATGGGAGAAACGTTTCATATTTCAAATCTTACCAGGATTCACAGAGCTGTGTGACGGGTAAGAGTGGAACAGAGAAAGTATTTACTGAAAATGCATCACATCCAATTGTGTTTGTATTTAGCTTATTATGTGGAAGACACAGCCAGGATGTGGAAAAAGGTTTTTTTTCCTGAATACAAAACACAGTATCTGACTAATGGTCACCAGATATTTATACCCCAGTGAAACAGGAAGTCATGCATGGCCATTAGAGTTCCAAATGATTTGGAAGAATTTGAAAAAAAATCAGTAGGAAGATGTCTATTTGATGTAAACCTTGACATAATCATCACATGACCCTCACACCTGACCTTCTCCTGAACTCCACATGACCCCCACCAGACTCTGTCCTGTCCAGATGACGGTCACATGATCACACACACACAAATGCACACATACACAAACACACAAATACAAAAATACACACATACACCAATACACACATACACACATACACATATACACACATACACCTGTATTCAGATGTTCAAGCAAGTAGGATGTTATTTTATTTTTGTCATTACCCACTCAGTAGGAGACAGAAAACAATCAATACTATTGATCAGACATATGAATCAATCAACACACACACTCACACACTGACCTTGGAACATACACATCGTGTGGACACAAACGCACGTGCACACGTTTTTATTAAAGGATAGTGATCATATGAAACCATGTATCATCAAATAGTTGTCTCCTTTTTAAATCATAATGATAACAGAAATCACCCAAAAGGCCCTGATCAAAAGTTTACATACCCTTGAATGTTTGGCCTTGTTACAGACACACAAGGTGACACACACAGGTGAAAATGGCAATTAAAGGTGAATTTTCCACACCTATGGCTTTTTAAATTGCAATTAGTGTCTGTGTATGAATTGTCAATGAGTTTGTAAGCTCTCACGTGGATGCACTGAGCAGGCTAGATACTGAGCCATGGGGAGCAGAAAATAACTGTCAAAAGACCTGCATAACAAGGTTATGGAACTTTATAAAATGGAAAAGGACATAAAAAGATATCCAAAGCATTACAAATGCCAGTCAGTACTGTTCAATCACTTATTAAGAAGTGGAAAATTCGGGGTTCTCTTCATACCAAACCAAGGTCAGGTAGACCAAGAAAGATTTCAGCCAAAACTGCCAGAAGAATTGTTCGGGAAACAAAGAAAAACCCGCAGGTAACCTCAGGAGAAATACAGGCTGCTCTGGGAAAAGACAGTGTGGTTGTTTCAAGTAGCACGATACGATAATACTTGAACAAAAATGAGCTGCATGGTCGAGTTGCCAGAAAGAAGCCTCTACTACGCCAATGCCACAAAAAAGCCCAGTTACAATATGCCCAACAACACCTTGACACGCCTCACAACGTCTGGCACACTGTAGTTTGGAGTGACGAGACCAAAATAGAGCTTTAACAAGGCCTATAGTGAACAGAATACCATCCCCACTGTGAAGCATGGTGGTGGCTCAATAATGTTTTGGGGGTGTTAACAGAAAATATGTTATCAGAAAATATTGGCTGACAATTTGCATTCTTCTGCACGAAAGCTGCGGATGGGACACTCTTGGACTTTCCAGCATGACAGTGACCCTAAGCACAAGGCCAAGTTGACCCTCCAGTGGTTACAGCAGAAAAAGGTGATGGTTCTGGAGTGTCCATCACAGTCTCCTGACCTTAATATCATTGAGCCACTCTGGAAAGATCTCAAACGTGCAGTTCATGTAAGACGACCAAAGACTTTGCATGACCTGGAGGCATTTTGCCAAGACAAATGGGCAGCTATACCACCTGCAAGAATTCGAGGCCTCATAGACAACTATTACAAAAGACTGCACGCTGTCATTGATGCTAAAGGGGGTAATACACAGTATTAAGAACAAAGGGTATGCAGACTTTTGAACAGGGGTCAGTTCATTTTTTTCTTTGTTGCCATGTTTTGTTTTGTGATTGTGCCATTCTGTTATAACCTACAGTTGAATGTGAATCCCATAAGAAATAAAAGACATGTGTTTTGCCTGCTCACTCATGTTTTCTTTACAAATGGTACATTAATTAACAATTCTCCAAGGGTATGCAAACTTTTAAACACATCTGTATAGCTTTTGCCAGTGGTCGTTTTAACATCTTATTAGCCAGTAATTGGCTTACAAGTATCTACTAATTTGGAATAGTTATAAGAATTGAGCAATTGCTAGCGAGACAGAAGATTAACTATACACTGCCAAAGCTATTTCTTTCAATCGTGAATGACATTGACTGTCATATAACTGTCAGTATAGGTGACGATAATTGACTTATTCGTCAAGTGAAAAGACGAGAGAATCGTGGAAACCCCTACTCTTTTACTGCCCAAGGGGTTTTGATCTAGCTATTACCCCATAAATCATGCACGGATGCGTACTTCGAAAATCCACCAGAAATAGTCACACTATAAACAGTTTTATTTTAGGCTTACTATAACATAGCTACTGAAGGTTGTAGCCAGCAAAGTTTTCGTCTATCCTGACCCAAATAGCATGCACGGATGCATACTTCGAAAATCCACCAGAAATAGTCACAATATAATCGTGAACAGTTTTATTTTAGACTTACTATAACCCAGCTACGGAAGGTTATAGCCAGCAAAGTTTTTGTCTATTCGAAACAAATCCTAATGCATTATTTGCTTTGACTGTGAAGATATTCGAACGCGGGACCTATTGGTTGACCACTACGCGGGACCTATCTCTGACCACTCACTCATTCACTCTTCTTGACCGGCTTCGCTTACGTATCCGGCAAAAACTAACCTTTTTAACAGTAGGGACCGGGAAATGTCTCCATAGTTTGCATTTGCCTGGTTAAATCACATTTTCAGGAAAACTTGTATACAGTGAAACTGAAGCACACATTATAATCTATGCTTTTATCATCGTTAGAAGAATGGTGAATGGTCTTACTTCTTATTTTCTGTCAACATCACTCTGTTATGTTTACACAACTGGGGTTCTAGGGGCAGGTTTCTACCTGGAAGGTCTTGTATCACCTTTGAGGTAGAAGAGATTTTACACATTTCACAGTGTGTTTTCTTCCTATCCTGTGAGTATGTATTATTTTGTGCATTTTGTTTTAACATGTTGTTCTCCTTCCATCCTGTAGGGGTGCCAGAGAAGCCAGAGATTGACGGTCTGACAAAGCCTGCCCTGGAAGGAGATGAGATCACTCTGACATGCATGACCCATGGCTCCAAGCCTGCAGCCGACCTCCGCTGGTTCAGGAACGAGAAGGAGATCAAAGGTCAGGACTGTTACTATTCATTTTGCTGCTTGGACCAGGCAACGCCACGTTAAATTGTTTATTTTTTTAATGTGATGGAACCCAGTTTAAATTTGGAAGTTCTCACGGCACTTCAACCCTATCACGTGCCTTGCTTGGGCGGAGCTCCAAATAGTTCTCTAAGTGAGCTCATGTCAAAACATGTCATATTCTTGCTTTGGACTCGGACGCTTCACCTGCTAGCTAATCAAACTAGCTAACTACGGTAGCTGCTATCTAGGTGGCAGCACCATCTAGGAGGTAATTTATTGGGGACTCATGTAATGCTGCCTATCGATAACCCATTAATATAAATCCTAAATCCTTTTTTTATGAAAGTTTAGAGTCCCGAAGACAAAAGTTTACTCACTTTCTGCAATTTTCTGATCTTCTATCTCATTTGGACCTTCATACTGTATGTAGCAGACATTCCATTGAGTTCAGAACTTTAACCTGATACTTTATAGAGATGCCAAAATGTCTCTTTTCCTCAGTTCAGTGTTAAACCACACTAACCACGCCTTCAGCAATTGTGTGGGAGAAGGAAACTTCAAATTAAGCATCCAATAGAATTCTTATCGCTACGAGCCTTGTGTTCAATACAAATGTAACGTTTAATATTTCTACTACTAATGCTACAACTACTGATTCCACTATTCTGTTTCTTTACACATTTATTTTGAGATCTGCTTGATGGGGTGGGGTTAGAAAAGGCTAGAGGCCATCTCCTTTTATACTAACAATTTCCTGTGTGTGCTTCTTGTCCTCGCTACTTCTCTCAACCTTTTTACCTTTTTGAAAAGAAGCCAGGAGAGGACGGAAGTAGGCCCGATCCAAACCACGTTATAAAATTAGGCAGTCTTTTTCCTCACTCCCATTATCACAATGATATTAAAATAATACTGTTACTACCCTCTGACAGGTCAGAGGTTTAGGGGTTAGAGGTCGTAGGTCTGCGGTTACTGTATTTGTCAACACGAGCACACTACAGCTACATACAGGTGCTGGTCATATAATTAGAATATCATCAAAAAGTTGATTTATTTCAGTAATTCCATTCAAAAAGTGAAACTTGGATATTATATTCATTCATTACACACAGACTGATATATTTCAAATGTTTATTACATTTAATAGTGATGATTAAAACTGACAACTAATGAAAATCCCAAATTCAGTATCTCCGAAAATTAGAATATTACTTAAGAC
>JACXGI010012071.1:0-15821 GCA_016801175.1 Esox masquinongy | reverse complement strand
TCGCGCCCCATTATTGGTAAATCCCACAAGGTAATCAAACAAGCAAAAGGTTAAGGCGACTCCAACGCTAGCAGACAAGTTCTGGGGCAAAAAATATCAGCTTGGTAAGGAAAACACAAATCCATCACACCACCATTCCAAAACTCTGCCAAAAACCCCTCATATTCAACTCCAGACCTCAAAGCCAGTTCCATCTATTTTTTTTCTTATTTAGACTTTAGCTACCAGGTGGGTGACATTAATGAGATACGAGGGAATGGAACAAAATAAATCAGGCTCCGAACCTAATAGGGTAAGGGCTGAACACTGCCGCTGTAATCCAAGCAGTGAAACAGAGACACCGGGGGCCAGCATTAAAAAGGAATAGAAGGAAGTTTGGGGTTTAAAAAGGCAAAGATACAACTCGATCCAGCCGCCAGGAAATGACCGAAAATTTCTGCAAAGACTCAGCAATTAGCATCAGGAATTAATGGATAACTCTTGGTGCCTCTCCAGTGCCATAAATAATATAATCTCATTCCACTGAAACAAAACAAAGGTAAAATCCCCTTAAGCACAGACGCCTGCAGGCAGAAAATGACTAAATACAGCTGTATCAGCCAAGAAATTAGACAGAGAAATGAGACAAGGATTTAATAATTAGTATTGGGATGCATGCAACGACTCTAACAGCTGTGTTTGAAATATTCCAGCAACAAAACAGAGCAAAGCTGCAAAAATTAAAAGATCCTCACATCGGTTAACAAATGCCACAAGTTGACCTGTGAGCAGTGCAAAGAGGAAACCACACGTAGTGGGAAAAGGGAACACACATACACACACACACACAAAATAACACATGCACATACAATAATGGGCACACACAGGGCTCCAGCACGGTAATAACTTAAATATTTAATCTTGTGATCACATGGGGGATTGAACCACCCACCTATGTCCAACTAGCTCCCCGCACAAGACAGGACGCGTGGAAAAATAGGGTCAGAGAGGGGTCACGGGGAATCTAAGAAATCTCCGTAATATATAGTCAATTATTTTAAAAATATATATAATAAAGGAGTTATTCTACTCTGAATATGTCTGATTTGTACATTTCTTCCCACCTGAATGTGTAAGTAAACCCATTCCCAGGTTTCCTTGAGATACGACCACTCTCTACTTGTTTGAAGATCCTTCCAAAGAAGTGGAATTTATATATTTTAGTATCACTAGTGTAATGTGCAATGTGTTACATGTCCTTGTGGTTCTGGGGGGTGAAGGAGGGAATATGATGGTAGAATCTGCACTTTTCAAAGGAAAGAGGATGAAAAGACCATCTTTGTTCTGAAAGGAAAGAAAGCCTTCTCACCTAATTCATATAATCAGTTAGACACTTTAAAACACGCTTTCAAGACGTCACTGCTGCCTGTGTTTGTGTGTGTGTGTGTGCATGCGTGTGTGTGTGTGTGTGTGTGTGTGTGTGTGTGTGTGTGTGTGTGTGTGAAGTAGTAGAGAACTAACATCATTGGCTCAAGACAACCGTGTTTTAGTGTGAGGTAGACTGAGATGTCATTGAATGTGTTCTGTACTCAATCACACACACACACACACCCTTAGCAGGTAGAGAGAAAGAGGGAGAGAGAGAGGTAAGAAAGAGAGAGAGAGAGTGAGAGAGACAGTGCTCTCACTGTAAAAGAGAGGGAGAGAGAGGAGAGAGACAGTGAGAGAGGGAGAGTGAGAAAGGGAAAGAGAGAGTGAGAGAGAGATCAATAAATATCTTTACCTCCCACAAAGACAGCCTCATAAATCCCCGCCCCCTCTGCCCCCACCTGCCACACTGTCGTTGCTCAGTCTCAGCGTTGTCGAGGTCTTTTCATGCCGTCAGTGTTGGGAGTGTCTGAGAGACCTTTACTATCACTGATTATTCAACAGCCTGGGAAGGTCAGCGGGTCACACACACACCATTTTGTGAATTACCATTTTTGTGTGTGTGTGTGTGTGTGTTCGCACGTCTGCGCATCCCAATATAGCTTTCAGCCGGTCACTGAATACATCTGTGTATGTGAGTGTGTGTGTGTGTGCGTGTGTGTGTGTTTGTTTGTGTGCGCACAGTACCTCTGTGCAAGTGTGTGCGCTTGGTCCCCTAGGAAAGAGGACTAGCCAGCTTCAATAGAGCTAACCAGCTTCAGTTAGCTTCATTTTCCAGGCTTCATCCATACCACCGCGGGGGAAATGCTGCCTCCCATACCACTAGCCATAGTGGGCTCGGATTTCATCAATGCCGCAAGTCTAGTTGAATGCCAGACTTCATCGAGACGATAGCGGGTATGTCAATCCAAGAGTCAATATGAAAGATCCTGCAAATTATGATGTGAAATGTATTGTAGGCTATTAGAAGTTCAGTCTTTCATTCTTTAAAGCCCTCTTTAATGACCTTAACAACGCATAAGCACCTTTTCCTTGAATCGATAAAATAGCTGTATTAAATACTTTTGTATACTATTAAATGCATCCTGTAAGTAATAATGTGCAATGCGATAAATATTGAAATATTAAATAGTTTAAACAAAAAACATAAAATCACAAATTATTTAATCTGTAGCCCAATAAATTGCATACTTTCCGGAGTAATAGTCCGGTAGATTTAGAGATTGCACCAAATGCTATCATGTTTCCTATATCAGCCTGTTTGTTACTTTTTAAAACTTGTCAGGGAAAGCATCGACATAAAAGCATTGAATGGGAATGTGAATCAGAATCCAATTTCACCAAGAATATGGGCATGACATCCATCTTAGAAGTAAACTTATGGTTGACTATACTTAAAGATGACTCCCATAAGTCGGAAACGCCTCCAAACACACCCAATTCCATATGACCACACCCATTCCATATGACCACACCCACTCCTATTGGACCACACTCTTCGTCAATTGACCACACCCACCCCCATTTAGCCACACCCAACTCCCTTTGGCCACACCCAAACCACGTTGGCCACACCCAAACCACTTTGGCCACACCCAACGAACTTTGACCACACCCACCCCAGCAGCTTTGCAGGCCCACTTCTTAAATGCCAGTTTTCCGCACAGAGCAATGTCTGTGACAAGAAATTCAGTTTCATAGCTGGCAATAGGTATTGTTTATAAAGCGGAATCTTTGTACAAAGGAACAACTCCTGTTGATTCACAGTTGGATTCATACTGTGAATGTGTGTGTGTGTGTGTGTGTGTGTGTGTGTGTGTGTGTGTGTGTGTTAGTGTGTGCACACATGTCAGCGTGTGTGTGTTTTCAACTGTTTTGCGTATCTGTATCGCAGCATCTCTCCGTGTTTGATCCTCTCCGTGTCTTTGATAGGCCCCAGGGGAACATCGGTTTGCGCTCCAAAACCAGGCCTTTGTAGACGGTAGTGTGTCTCTCAGTGAAAATCCTGTAAGTGTCTGATGGTTATTTTCTGTTGAATCCACTCTGGAAAGCTATGATTTGAATTAATTGCTCATTAGCACAGAAGCATTATTATCGATCAATGGGGTTCTCTAAAACAAATCTCCTCACTTCCTGCCTGCTCTCTCTGTAGGGCTCTCTGGTCTCATTCTGAAAAGGTTCAAAGGTCATCGTGAATAGGAGGCGAGGAGAGGGATTTAAATGATTTGATCCCAAAATACATTACGTTTAAAAAGAAACTAAGTTCAAACCTAGCTAATAAAAAAAAAAAGAAATAGCGTGTTGTTTTAAAACGTGCATGATTTTCCCATTTGAAAAAATGAAAATCTGACCAAAGGAGGGTGTGGCAGATTCTTCCATGGTATCCTCAATGAAAGACGCCAACAAATTCGACAAAGTCTTCTCGATCACTTCACGGGTTTAGGGTTTCCGGGCCACCGTGGACACAGGATCTAAGACGCACCAAGCCAATGAGCAAACGCGTTCCAAGGGGGCTTCGATCCCCCACGTCCTCCAGTCCTAAGTAGCACACAGTTGGGGGTGTCCTTTGTGGCCTCGCCGGAGCCCGTGGACTGACCGGCCGGGGCTCCCCCCGGTGTCAAGAGACCTGGGCCATGTTCACAACCCATTTCAGAGTAACAGCGACGGTCTGGGATCAGCCAGTCACGTCCAAGCCGTCTCACTGACATTTACATTTTAGTAATTTGGCAGACGGCGACCCCGTATGATTTGAAGTAGTGACGGGCGCGTACATTTTCATACCGTTTGCGGGGCCGCTGGTCCCTCTGGGGAATCGGACCGACAACCCTGAAGTCGCAAGAGCAGCGATCTACCGACGGTTCATCTTAATTTATCTTAGACACTTTATTGCCTCAAGCGGTGAGAAATCACGTACCACAAGCTGCGAGCTCACAGAAAAGATCCCAATGCAATTTACTTCGGGGTCAACATATTTCTGTGGTTGGATGACCCATGTCCCAACCTATCTGGCACTATCAAGGAACATTTGTCTCTGTTGTTTTGGGTTTTTTTACGAACATGACTACATTCGGGATGAGACATGCAGGAAAAGGAGCCTTCGGGACACACCCATGTTACAGAGGTGAAAGGTCACAAGTGTCTGGTCAGAGACATGTGAAACATCCAGGACAACCAGGAAAGGGTAAATCACATCATCCTCCCTCCCACCTGCTCACAATCAGCAGTACCCTTCCATCTCCCCCCATCCCACTCATCCTCTCTCACCATCTCTCCTTCTATCACTCATCTCTCCTATCTCTCCTCACAGTCACCACTTCCTGTTCTTTCCTCTTTTCTTTCTCTCCACTGTGAATCTCCCTCACACGCTCTTCCGTCTCTGCACCCTAGCCCCTATTTTCTCCACCCCTCCTCTCTTCCACTTTTAGACCCTCCCACTCCTCCTCTTGTCCTCCTGCAATCCATCCACCCCTTCTTTAGTTCCAGCCATCATACTCTCCACTCCTCCACCTCCCAGCTGCCAAACAGGAACCATAAATCTGACTGAAAAACCCCAGGAAGAGGTTCACTGGGGGAAGGTTAAATATGTAACACCCTGTAGTGGGACACTGTGGGGCCAGCCCTCGTCTACATTATGTTTTATGGGCTCTGGGCTGGAACAGAGCACCTTCAGTATGCCATGCTATTACAACTCACCATTTAAAACACATGAAACACAGAAAAGGAGGAGAGAGAAAAGAGGTAGGAGAGAGAGGAGGAGAGAAAAGGGCAGAAGAGAGACAAGAGGGGAGAGAGAAGAAGGGAGAGAGAAGAGAGACAAGAGAACGAGAGAGAAGCAGAGAGAGAAGCAGAGACGAGAGAGAGAGGAGAAGAGAAAAGAGAAAGGAGAAGCAGAGAAGAGAGGGGGAGGACAGAAGAGAAGAAGAGAGTAGGGAAGAGGAGAGAGAAGCGGAGGAGAGAGAAGAGGTGAGAAGCAGAGAAGAGAGAGGGTGGAGAGATCAGAGAAGAAGATTGGAGAGGAGAAGCAAGAATGGGAGAGAGAAACAGGAGAGAGAGAGAGAGAGAGAGAGAAAATGAGATTGAACAACAGTAGAATTGTGTCAGTGGGTTCAGGAATGATGTAATGAGTTCTGTTTCCCCTTTCCTGGTTCCCCCCCAACTCACTAACAAGGAACAACACCCAGATACGTGTTCTTGGATTTGCTGGAGTTTGTGTGTATTGTGTATTGTGTGCCTGTACCAGGCCTGTCTGGTGGTGGTTAGCCTGTATATGCAACCAGGGCTGTATCTGATTTGCTCTTTCGTTTACTCACTGGTACTTTACGAGTCAGCAAACATGGCATCTCCAAATGGAAACAAGACGGGGCCAGTGGTCAATCGTTGGAATTTAAAAACACATTGACACGCTTAATAAACTGCCACGGACACACCAACCAATTACATCAGCTACTTAGCCCGGTCAGTTGTCAACTGCATTTCTGCATCATACTCTGTTATTTTCCATACACAGTTTGGCTCAATTAACGCTGCACATTATCATTAAGTGTCCCAAGACACGCTATTATATTAAATGATTATCTTTGGTAATGACTATTGCAAATTCTAATATCAACCTCTACCACTTTCATCAACACCAACGGTCACCCGTGCGAAACAACACACCACAACCCAAGGTAATCTCAAGTCTCAGTCCCTTCCACTGGGATCCAGGTGGGTTCCGTTTCTGAATATTGTCCTCAGCTGCATTCTAATCTGCCTCAGACAAATTAGCTGTCAATCACAAGGCGTCGTCAGGGACAACCAGGGAGTGAGCGAGTCCCTCACAAATCAACAGCATGTCAGTCATTGTTGGAATGTGTCAAACATCCAATTGGAGTCCTTGCTCAATCTAATACACAGCTAACTAACTACATTATGTTTCGTTTTTTCCCGGCAAGGTGACTTCTATATGCCTTTGTAATATCTGTCTCACCGTCCGTTCCGTCAGTCTATATCAACACAACTTCACATACTTTGGTGCCATGTTTCTTAAATTTGTATATCATTACATTGTTTTAAATAACTACATAATTAACTGTTGGACAGGACAGTGAAGTTCATATAGGTCTAAAGTAGTGCACTTCATAGGGAATAAGATGGCCTCTTCCCAATAGGGCTCTGGTCTAAAGTAGTGCACCTCATAAAAATTGGGTGCTGATGAGACTTCCTGTGTTCCATATGACAGCACTGTCACTCTGTGTGTGTGTGTGTGTGTGTGTGTGTGTGTGTGTGTGTGTGTGTGTGTGTGTGTGTGTGTGTGTGTGTGTGTGTGTGTGTGTCATTGTGATCCTGGTGTTATTAAACGTGTGGGGACCAGATGTCTCTGCAAAGACAGTAAAACCTGACAATTTGGCCCCCACAAGGCATGTCAGATGGCCCCCACAAGACGTTAGGTGGCCCCCACAAGGGAAAGGGACAATTCCGGGTGAAAGGTCCGATTGGGGTTTGTGTTAGCATTTGGGATTGTTTGGGTTAAGGGTTAGGTTAAGTTTTGGCATAAAGGTTAGGTTATTGGGGTTAGTGACAGGGTTAGGGTTAGGTTAGGTTAGGTTACGTTTTGGCATAATGCTTAGGTCATTGGGGTTAGTGACAGGGTTACAGTTAGGTGATGTTTTGGCGTAAACGTTAGGCTATTGGGGTTAGTGACAGGGTTAGGGTTAGGTTACGTTTTGGCATAAAGTTTAGGTTATTGGGGTTAGTGACAGGGTTAGGGTTAGGTTACGTTTTGGCATAAAGGCTAGGTTATTGGGGATAGTGACAGGGTTAGGGTTAGGTTAAGTTTTGGCATAAAGGTTAGGTTATTGGGGTTAGTGACAAGGTTACAGTTAGGGGATAAAAGGGACGTAGGGAATTATTTGTTTGGTCCCAACTAGAACAGAAAAACAAAAATGTGCATGTGTGTAAGTGCGTGTGTGTGTGATTCACGTCTGTGTGTACACATTGGTTGGTCGGTCGAGTGATAGAAAGGTTGAATCACCAGGAGATGTGGATCATGCAGAGAAACAAGGACACAGATGACATAATACTAGCTCTACAAAAGACACACATACACACGCACACACACGCACACACACACACACACACACAAACAAACAACATAACAAAGACGCTGCTACAATGACATGAGTGCTGTCCTACTGAAACAGATCAAAAACATTTAAATTCAAAGCCTTGCAGAGTAGAATGGAATCGAGCAGGTTAATATAACGTTTACAGTACAATGAAGTACAACTGAACAGAATGAGCTAAAATACAATGTGTATTGTATTGTATTGTCTGTCCGACCAGACTACAGGACGGCACTTCAAACAACTAAGGACAAAGGAAAAATAATATTATCTGACGGACATCGGACCTCTGAAGCATGTTGACAGCACTATTAAAATCGCATTAAACCCAACTAGATTAAGTATAAACGTTATGATTAATATTATCCCACGCGATGCAAATATTCGTGTCCAGTTTTTTTCACAAAAGCGGCCTGTGAAATGTCTCATTCATCTCTAATTGTGTGGTATGTTGTGGCGGCCTAGCAGCATGTACGTGGTTATAACAGTATACGACGACAAACCACTCTAATTAATGTCATGTGTTTCCAAGTTCTGGCAGAACTAGTGCCCGTACTGTAATTGGCACTAGATGTCGAGAGCAGAAGAAGCCTTTTCAAGTAGAGGCAATAAACGTGTCGCCCAACTGTTGTCGCCGCTCGCAATATGCTGCCACGAAAAGACCGTCTGTGTGCGCGCAACGAAAACCGAATGCACCACCCTAGCGCTACATGAATGGGCATAAGCCAATGAAGTTTTTTATCGGAGTAGATAGACACACACATTCGTGGCCATCAGGTTGTAAAACCATAAACTACAAAAGAAACGTTAATGAATGAATAGATGTGGGGGGTGATGGATGGATGAACGGATGGATGGAGAAACAGAGAAGGACTTGGATCTCATAAATAACAATCAGTATTGTTTTCATGGGGGAGGGTCGTCGAATAAGCACCCCTGAAAGACGTTGGGGTTCACAAACACACGCACACAGAAAGAGAGAGCGAGAGAATGGGGGGGGGGGGGGTAAGACACCCCTTTTGGAATTCGCGCTGGCCGCTAATTGAATGAATGACAAAGCGGACAGACGAGTCGACAGATGCTCGCGTGCCTTTACAAGGGAACAGCAGCAGCCCGTCCACTGGTGGCCGCGCGCATTCCGTTTGTCTCGAGTCTCACCCATAGAACACTGTGTGGCCAGACTGCCAGATTCATTCCGAACGCCATTGCTATGGACGACGTTCCACCTGCTGCTTCCATTGTCCCAAGGGGAGGGAGAGAACCGAGAACAGGGACCAATCTCAATAACAGAAGTTGAATTGGCGAAATGACTTCATGGCTACACGTTAACAACACCACGGGTCTTCCTTTGGACGCCTGGGGATTACATGAGAAAAATGCTCCAGATGATACTGTTGTCTGTTTGTTGTTTTGTCTCGTTATCGACGTATTGATTGTCTGATTAACCAATCGACGCTATTCATTAGCCTTTATTGTTTGAATGATAATGAAAACCACTTTGCCACTCAAACATCTTTACCTTTATTTAACAACATTGTTTAAATTAATATACATATACTCTGGTCACCAATTTAATTTAATTATATATATATATAAACATATGGTTTTTTAGATGAGTTAGCAAGGCTAAGCTTATTAATCACGTCTTTTTGTGCACTCCCTTCCTTCATAGCTACACTGATTTTATTTCTCACACAAAAGTTGAAAACATTCCCAAACCCTCTCTCTTTCTTCTTTTCATCTTTTTTTTCTTTCCAAAAACTCGGGAGGAATCACTCCTTTGTTCGTCAAATGTGATTAGCACCCGTGCACGCGAGGTATAATTGCATTACAGTCTTTTGTGGGCACTCGGGCGCTATGGAAAGCACCGGTCGCGTATCAAAACTGTTTAAATAAGCGACGGAGAGCTGGGCAGCTAAAATGTGCAAAAGCAGCACAGAAGCATTCAAAGGGGGAATGTTTTGCAAACAGAACTATGAATAGAATCATTAAGATTAAGGGTTACGTTTTTGCACCAATTTGGATGTCCACGGGGTCATATGCGCACCGTCTGTCGATGTCACTAGACGTTTTTACAAAGCCTAGAACTTATGCAAATGAATTAAACACTTAGGAACATTTGCAGATGCGTTGGAACCAAATAAAGTCTACACATTAAATCAATTGGCATAATGAGTAGGCTATAGTCTACGGTTTGCATTCTGCGCTGATTTCAGTTGACGGTCATTGAACGTTTACCCGTCATATACGTTGGCAATCACTGGGAGAAAGCCAGGCACAGACAGGATTCTTTAGTCACATATCTGTTGCATTGTTTCATATCACCTCCCTACTGGGCGTGTAGCAGCATCTTGTCTTACATGGAACAACGCAGTTCAAGCGTAAAGATAAAACACCAGACCAGCCAAGTCCATTATTTATAGGCTACAAGTGAGAGAGTGAATAAACCTCACGTATATGATGTCCACGCATGGTAAAACTGGCACCAGCACAGAAGTCCATCTCTTACGGTCACTCCACACACGATTTGGGATAATTGCCAAAAGACACGAGCTACGTTGAAATAGACTCCCCTCACCAACCGGTTCGGAAAATACAACTCATAAAACATAAACTAGGCCAGTTCTTATTGTCGGCCTCGGATTCATGAGATGTTAATTTCCCCTCGGTTATCTGAAAGCATGGCCAGGGACTGAGCCATGTCCTGAATATCACCCTGTTCCCCTGATGAGTGCACTGTTTTTTAACAGGCCTATACGGCTCTAGGCAACCATAGTGCACTGGAATAGGAGTAGGGTTGCATTTGGTACAGACTCTTAGAGTCGTGTTTAGTCGGGTGCAATGACCGGGGTGGTGGCTCCAGACAAACCCAGCCAGATGGTGCCGAGTTTGCGCAGTCCCTGTTGCGTATGTTCGTCTCGTCTCGTGGATCTTTTGCATGCATGGATGTTAATTGTGGATGAGAGACAAATAAATGCAGTGTGTGTGTGTGTGTGTGATGTTGTGGGATGTAAAACGGTATTATGCACGGGGCCATAGATGTACGGTGGCGTGACCGAGTCCTAAACTCATTCATTAGAACTCGGCTCCCTTTCACCGCGATTCGCCACACAGCTTTAGCCGGCTTACCCTCGCCCAGAGCCGGCCAAAGATTAGGAGCAGAGGCGCATGTGAAAATGCTGTTCAAAAACATCCAAGATAGGCAGAGGGAGGAAGGGGAATGGCGACTCAACTGACACGGAATAAAAAAGATCAGGGACGAAAAACGAATGTATGCAGTACCCATGCCAAACAAGCTACCCTGTGTGTGTGTGTGTGTATGTGTATGTGTAATTGGCGTGTAGCCTTAATACCAGTTTCTAGGCGTTGTAAATTCATAATAACTGGAGAGACTGTGGCGGGTAATTGTCTTGTTTTTTTGCCGAAACTTAAACACTGTCTTGTGACGGCTCAAAATTCGATAGGCTATCACATGCGTCCAGTCTGGCTGAATTCCACACAATACTTAAGAAAACGATTGTACAGACTATTCGACATGATAGCCCATCCTCATCTCCATGCTGTTTGCAACAGACCATTTGCGGGAGAGTCTTACTGCCATTAAAACATATATCGCTGTCTCGCGGTGACTGACAAAAAAGTTAACCTGGCAAACATCACTAATAAAAGTTTCTTCTTGAGTTATTTTCCCTGCCCCATTGTTCAGGCACGCTCTCTCATTTTCTCGGAGGTGAAAGTGAAGAAAGTGAAGAGAGGGCGGAGTTTACCCCCTCCCAACCCTTCCTTCGTTCTCCCCCTTTTTCCTCTGTCCTCGGTT
Source organism: Esox masquinongy (assembly GCA_016801175.1). Lineage (NCBI taxonomy): Eukaryota > Metazoa > Chordata > Actinopteri > Esociformes > Esocidae > Esox > Esox masquinongy. Next base: position 4,493 of record JACXGI010012071.1, on the reverse strand, counting down.
TTGAGTGGTCACCGGGTTAGCATTTGATTTAGGAAGCGTTTTGTCTTGCTGGAGAGAAGAGAAAGGGGCCGCTGTTCCGTTGTAGGGCTGGCTGAGATTGAAGCGGGCTATTTTGGTGGGAGCCAGACTGCTAGGGAGCATTAGACGGAGAGAGAGCGAGGGCGAGCGCACAGAACAGCACACACACACAGAGACGCACAGATTGAAGCAGCGCTCTATATGAAACTACTCAGATATACTGGATACGCGCAACAGATATGCGGGGAAGGAAACGTTTGCCCTAATCACTCTGAGTGTTGCTGTTTTCTATTAGTAATGACAGTGGAATCTCACAGTAATCTCCGTTTTTTAATACACGGGCGTGTTTAAATGAGATTCTCGAGGCTCTATAGAATGCACTGTAATTAATGACTGTCACCAGGACGCAGTGGATTCGTAAAGTTCATTTCTATAACGGATTCACCACTGTGTAAATCGAGCTGTTTTGGAATTACTTTCACAGCATTTCCAAAGGGATTTCTTCAAAATGGAACCTGCAAAGAAAATGTGCGTCTATTATATCAGAATATGGAAACTTCTCGCGTTTATTGCTGTGGCCACACAAAACGTTACAGGTAAAACATTAAAATATCAAGTTTACGAGGAACAGAAGGTGGGGACTGTTATTGCAAGACTAAAAGAAGACGTGGCTGATGTGTTGGTCAAACTTCCCAGTTCTGTGTCTCTGCGCTTCCGAGCCATGCAAAGAGGTAGCACGTCTTTCCTCACCGTGCGCGAGCAGGACGGAGAGATTAGCATCCGTTCCAAAATAGATAGAGAGAAGCTCTGTGAGAAGAACCTCAACTGTTCCATCGAATTCGACGTTCTCACGCTTCCAACAGAACATTTGCAGCTGTTCCATGTCGAGGTGGAAGTGTTGGATATAAACGATAACGCGCCCCAGTTCGCCCGTGCAGTCATCCCCATAGAGATCTCAGAGAGCGCGGCAGTGGGTGCGCGCATTCCGCTGGACAGCGCGAGTGACCCCGACGTCGGGGAGAACTCTCTCTATACGTACTCCCTCGAGCCTAACAACTACTTCAAGATTGACATTCAGTCCAGAACGGATGGAGCTAAGTACACCGAGCTGGTGGTGCTTAGGGAATTGGACAGGGAGATGCAGCCGGGTTATGAACTTCAGTTGACGGCCTCAGATAAGGGCGTTCCCCCTAAAACCGGATCTACTCTCCTTAAAATTAGCGTTGCGGATTCAAACGACAACAGTCCAGTTTTCGAACAGTCTTCCTATGTGATCAACCTACTGGAGAACTCACCCGTTGGCACTCTACTGATTGATCTCAATGCCACTGACGCAGACGAGGGAACCAACGCCAAAATTGTCTACTCTTTCAGCAGTCACGTGTCCCCGAGAATCGTTGAAACCTTCAAGATCAACTCGGATGACGGCCACCTTACGCTCATGAGGCGGGTGGACTATGAAAGCGTGACGTCATATGACATCGACGTCCAAGCCCAGGACATGGGCCCAAACTCCATGCCAGCGCACTGCAAAATCATCATCAAGGTTGTTGATGTCAACGACAACAAACCTGAAATCAGCATCAATCTAATGTCACAGGGAGAGAGAGGGAAAGAGGATGCAGCCTTTATCTCAGAGGCAGCACCACTGGACACCTTTGTGGCTTTAGTAAGAGTGGAGGACCTGGACTCAGGGTTGAATGGGGAAGTTGTGTGTAAACTCCACGGCCAGGGTTGTTTCAAACTCCAGAAGACGTACGAGAATAACTACATGATCCTGACTAACGTCTCGTTGGACCGGGAGAAGAGGTCGGAGTTCAGTTTGACGGTCATCGCCGAGGACCGTGGCACGCCCAGCCTCTCAACAATCAAACACTTCACCGTGCACGTACTGGACGAGAACGACAACACCCCACGCTTCGAGAAGGGGCACTATGAGATCTTCAAGTCGGAAAACAACGCCCCAGGGGTCTACCTGACGTCGCTGTCGGCGACTGACCCCGACCTGGACGTCAACGGACAGGTGAGCTACTCCATCGTTGAGAACGCCGTCCACGGGAGTTCAATCTCCACCTATGTGACCGTTGACCCATCCAATGGAGCTGTTTACGCCCTCCGGACATTTGACCGCGAGGACGTCAGCCGGATATCTTTCGTTGTCCAGGCCAGAGACGCTGGGGAACCCTCGTTGCTGAGCAATGCCACCGTCATCCTCACGATTCTGGATGAGAACGACAACCCACCGGTCATCGTGGTTCCCCAGCTCTGGAACCTAACAGCTGACATCCCCATCTCCAAGTACGCCGAGGCCGGCAGCCTGGTTACCGTCGTCAGGGCGACCGACCGCGACACCGGTGTCAATGCTGAACTCACATGCTCCATTGCCTCGGGCAACGAGGATGGCTTCTTCGCCATGGACCCTAGAACGTGCGAGGTCCGTGTCAACGTCAGCCTTGACGAGTACCCACGCGAATTCGCCGAGATCGCCATCCTTGTCAGTGACCACGGCTCTCTGCCTCAGACCTCCAAGGCCATCCTGAAGATATCCCTGTACGAGAACATGGAGAGCCACATCCAGGTGTTGGACCAGGGGGAGATGCCACTGGACGCATCCCTGATCATCATCATCTCCCTGGTGGTGATCTGTGCCGTGCTCCTGGTGATCATGGTCGTGTTCGCGGCCCGCTGCAACCGGGAGAAGAAGGACACCAGAAACTCGTACAACTGCAGGGTGGCAGAAACCAACCACCAGCACCATCCGAAGAAGCCGTCCAGGCAAATCCACAAAGGCGACATCACCCTGGTCCCCACGGTAAACGGGACCCTGCCGATCAGAGCGCACCATCGTTCGCCCTCGGCCACACCCCCGATGGAACGGGCGCCAATGGGCAGCCGGCAGAGCCACCACAGCCGCCAATCACTGAATAGTCTGGTGACTATATCGTCCAATCATATCCCGGAGAGCTTCGCCCTAGAGCTGGCCCACGCGACACCACCGGTTGAGGTGAGATACTAGTACCCACAGACAAACACTCTCACACTCAACCCTCTGCTGTCAATCTCTTTCTCTCTCTCTTTCTCACACACACACACACACACACACACACACACACACACACACACACACAAAATGAAACACCCCTACAATTTTAAAGGACTCCTAGCCTTTTCTTATTTGCATGTAATCCTGACTAAATCAGCGATGAACTAACTCGCCATTAATGCAAGTGTAAACTGCAGGTGTCACAGACTCTGTCTTCATGTCTGCCGTGACATCTCATCAAATGACCAGTATTCTGAAACATTCCCCCGTCCTTCACACCCCTCATTCATTTAGCCTGTCACTCATTTCTCTCATCCAATTTTTCTGTCATCCATTTTGTGATCGTCACTGTCTCCTCACTCTCTTTCTCTCTCTCGTGTGTCACACCAATCAAATAAGAATCTTGCATCATCCATCTTGTTTTGTTTGTCATTTTCTCTATTGTTGTCAGTGTCATCATCCTTTTATTTTCCTGAAGTCTGTTTTCCATCCGTTCTGTTATTCATCCCCCTCTTTTTTGTTATTTTTATTTGTTTATTTTTGGATATAGCAAGTCTCACAGCTTCTGTCCATGCTCCATCAGGGCCAGTACCAACCCAGACCCTGTTTCCGTGGCAACAAATACTCGAGAAGCTACAGGTAAACAAACCGATACCCCCCCAAAAAATATTGTTACATTTTGCCCTCTTGATTTATTCAGATCTCTTGTCTCCAACATGCTCTTGTCAATCGAGAGAATCAAACATTTGGTGGTACGTGTTGAGTAGACGAAGTATCACATTCAGGATCACAGCTCTTGAGTTTGTCATGTTTTCAGTTTTAGTCATATCAATATCATTCAATCCAGCAGTGTGTGGACCATGTTTCTATGTGTCATATATACAATGCAACTGTCCTATATCTGTTTTAATGTCTGGTTGGTTGTGCTGTCTATTTATCTGACCTGTGAAGTGGCAGCTTTCACCACAAAGACACAAATTGTTTTAAACAAATTCTCTTTATGTCCCTCTTCCCCTTCCTGCTCTCTCTCTCTCTGTCTCTCTTTCTCGCCCTCTCTCCTTCATCCCCCTGTCCCTCTCCACAGATATGCATTACAGGACATGGACAAGTTCAGCCTGAAGGACAGTGGTCGTGGGGACAGCGAGGCCGGGGACAGCGACTATGACATGGGCCGGGAGTCCCCCATCGATCGCCTGCTGGGGGAGGGCTTCTCTGAGCTCTACCACCTCGACATTCACCACAGATTGCACCCAGGTGAGACGTCTTGGTACAGACAAAATGACGGATGTCATCTTGGTAGAAGCAAGGTATATCTTGGTAGAGGCATGACATACTGTCACCGTCTTGGTAGAGGCATGACATACTGTCACCATCTTGGTAGACGCATGACATACTGTCACCATCTTGGTGGAGGTAGTTAGAACAATACAAC
>JACXGI010012070.1:0-16220 GCA_016801175.1 Esox masquinongy | reverse complement strand
ACAGTCGTCCTGGTCCCCTTGCAGAAAAACAGCCCCAAAGCATGATGTTTCCACCCCAATGCTTCACAGTAGGTATGGTGTTCTTTGGATGCAACTCAGCATTCTTTCTCCTCCAAACACGATGAGTTGAGTTTTTACCAAAAAGTTATATTTTGGTTTCATCTGACCATATGACATTCTCCCAATCCTCTTCTGGATCATTCAAATGCTCTCTAGCAAACCTCAGACGGGCCTGGACATGTATTGGCTTAAGCAGGGGGAAACGTCTGGATTTGAGTCCCTGGCGGCGTAGTGTGTTACTGATGGTAGCCTTTGTTACTTTGGTCCCAGCTCTCTGCAGGTCATTCACTAGGTCCCCCCGTGTGGTTCTGGGATTTTTGCTCACTGTTCTTGTGAACATTTTGACCCCACGGGGTGAGATCTTGCGTGGAGCCCCGGATCGAGGGAGATTGTCAGTAGTCTTATATGTCTTCCATTTTCTTATAATTGCTCCCACAGTTGATTTCTTCACACCAAGCTGCTTACCTATTGCAGATTCAGTCTTCCCAGCTTGGTGCAGGTCTACAATTTTGTTTCTGGTGTCCTTTGACAGCTCTTTGGTCTTGCCAATAGTGGAGTTTGGAGTGTGACTGTTTGAGGTTGTGGACAGGTTTCTTTTATACTGATAACAAGTTCAAACAGGTGCCATTAATACAGGTAACGAGTGGAGGACAGAGGAGCCTCTTAAAGAAGAAGTTACAGGTCTGTGAGAGCCAGAAATCTTGCTTGTTTGTAGGTGACCAAATACTTATTTTACAGAGGAATTTACCAATAAATTCATTAAAAATCCTAGAATGTGATTCTCTGGATTTCTTTTTCTCATTTTGTCTCTCATAGTTGAAGTGTACCTATGATGAAAATTACAGGCCTCTCTCATCTTTTTAAGTGGGAGAACTTGCACAATTGGTGGCTGACTAAATACTTTTTTGCCCCACTGTAGGTAGTGGCCATCCTTGTTTGCAACAAGAATTCTAATCCTCTCCCTGGCGGTAGAGAGATGTCAAATGGACTAGGACATGGCCTCTCCTAATTGGCTGGTTCAAATTCTGGGTGTATCATGAGGGGAAATGAATCCCTGCCTTCCTCTCGTTGAAAATGTAGTCCTACTGCATTACTTCAGGAACCACACTTTGTGGTGTCACCAGCGTTGAAAATGCTTTGTATCCATCTTTTACATTTATTTTTTTCCCTTATTTCTTGAATATTCTGTACATATCTTGCATTTCGGTTTAATTTTAGAGATTAAAAACTTCGGTAACATGAAGCAAAGCACCTGATGCAACATGATATTACATGTCATATCAAATGTAAAAACAGCTGACATAACCTCTCAAATCTTGTCATAACATCGTTGGGACATATATTGTTATTTAATTGGTGACTGTGACTGATAGTCGATGTAACTATAATCAATAAGAAGACTGAAAATCGGTCTGCATTTGTGTGTGTCTGTGTGGGTGCGTGTCATTATAACTGATATAACATCACTGCCCCAATTCTGACAGAACAAGGGTTCAATAGATACAAATGATTTAATCCAGTTTACATGCGGAGTTAGTTGCATCAAACAAACAAAAAATAATGGTTACGTTTGTTTTGATATAAGAGCATATTATTTTAAATAACTGGCCTCAGAATAACTATAAATGTTTTATGTAACAACAGTGTACATTCAATAAAGTCTTCAGAATTGGTATAATAATGTGTGCAGAAGCTTAAACAGCAGTGATCACTTGCCCTATGTACCTTAAATGTGATCTCAACTGCAATCCAGGACATTATGTTATTATTATGAAGCACAGTGATAAAACATTAATATAAATTGTATGTACAAAGTACACATTGTATTTGGCCCTGTGCAGCCATTTGAACTTGGTTGTGCTGAAATGGAGTAATGATTATACAATGACAACTAAATACACAAACAGACAGTTGTTTCTTGGAATTTGGTTGTGCTTTACATGGTTAAAATCATAGTGACACACTGGGAAACAATTATAGTTCGGCATTCTGTTTTTGAGTGGGTTAATAGAAGTTGACAAATTAATGTAGGGAACATTCTGCTGTCATAGTCCTCTGTGATCAATCACGGAGAAAAATCAATAACTGCACAAGTGGTTCAGATACTTTCAAGCAGCACTGTATACTACTTTGCTTCCTTGACTTATTTCTTTTGAGTGGTATTGATAATTGCAAAATGTGCTCAGCTACACAACACCATCACAGAGCAGCAGCACAGATATCTTTCTCTATTTTGAGTGGAGAGGTTGGTATTTCCCTAGACTTCAGACCACAAGAACCAGCAGAGATGTACACATACTAAGTTTGGTCGTCTGAAAACATTACCTATTACATTATTTACTGTCCAGTCTGGTTAATACTTAGTGCTTTATTTAACTCTCACACTGTCAGTAACAAGCTTTGTGTGTTTGACCTGTGTCAGTAAGAGTCTATATTACAGTTACAGTCTCATGGAATTGGTACTACTAATCGCGCATACAGTACAACAACTGGAGTTGTTCGAAAACGCTTTTGAATTATCAGCATACCTGCTCCAAGTGGCTCCAAAAATACTATTGTATTTCATAACAATACATACAAACATACAAACATAAACAGCACAGCCTGGTAAAGAACCAGGATATTTAGTTAGTTGCTGGTCAGACCTGTACAACAGTTAGTAGGTATTTCGGATCGTTCTTTCTTCCCGAACTGTTTCAGTTGAGTGATATTATTGGGAATGGCAAGGCCATTCTAAGATGCCAATGTTTTCTGTATAAGCCCATTCTGTTGTAGATTGTTTTTTCTGTTGAGGGTCATTGTCATGCTGCATTACCCAACCTCTTTTAAGCTTCAGATAATGAACTGTTGATGAACCATGATATACTGCTGTATAATTTCCTGATACAACTTTGAATTCATTGTTCCCTCAATGATTGCAAGCTGTCCGGGCCCTGAGGCACTAAAGCAGCCCCAAACCATGATGCTCCCTCCACCAAGATGTTCCCCCAAACCATGATGCTCACTCCACCAAGATGTTCCCCCAAAACCATGATGCTCCCTCCACCAAGATGTTCCCCCAAACCATGATGCTCCCTCCATCTTGATGCTGCCCTAAACCAAGATGCTCCCTCTACCATGATGTTCCCCCAAACCATGATGCTCCCCCCACCAAGATGTTCCCCCAAACCATGATGCTCCCTCTACCAAGATGTTGCCCCAAACCATGATGCTCCCTCCACCATGACGCTCCCCTCACCATGATGCTCCCTCCACCATAATGCTCCCCCAAACCATGATGCTCCCTCCACCTTGATGTTCCTTCCACCTTGATGCTCCCTACATGGCGTTAGTGTTGGTTTGCAGTATTTTTCCTAGTGTTGTGCCTTTCTGCTAATAATTCTCACCTGTCCATTGATTTAAACTGTTTTCTCACCTTTCCAACATCCAGGTGATTTTTGGCAAAGCTAGGATGAGTAGCATTCATTTTTTTTGGAGAGCAGTGGTTTCCTCTGTGGTATCTGTGGTAACCTCTCTGTAGTGTCCTCCCATTCATTTCTCGTGTTCAGTGTCTTCCTTATTGTGAACACATGGACAAAGATGTTAGAAAATGCAAGAGATACCTACAGGTCCTTAGGTGTTACTTTTGGTTTTTGTCACCTCCCTGACCATTATACCATTATGTGCCTTTGCTATGATCTTTGCTGGACGCCCACTCCTATGGAGAGTAGCAGTGGCACACAATGTCTTACTGTAGAGTAATGGAGGCCCTAGTCTTAGGAAATGCCTTTGTACGCTTTTTTTGCATTATGAGCTACATCAACTTTTCTCCTGAGGTCTTATGACGTTTCTTTTGACCGGGCCATGTTCCACTTCACCATACCTTTTTTATGTCATGTCATTGATGGGAACACCTGACTTCAAATGCCTACTTAGGAAGTCATTATCCTAAAGGTTCACATAACTTTTCCAGCTATGCTCTTTATGTTTGACCAGTGTTCAAGGGCAACATTTACAAATATTTATTTTTGTCTGTTCTTTGTTAAATCACATTGTGCATCTGTGAAAATAAAATCAGATTATATTTTAGGCGCCATTTATGTAGGTATGCAGGTAATTCAGTAGGTTTCACAAACATTTTCTCGCCACTGTATATATAGTCATTTTTGTTGGGATCTAAGATAACAGGGGTATAGACTCTGATACAGATAATGCATGCAAAACATGTGTGTGTGAATGCATGTGTGTGTTTTTGTATGTGTGGGTGGGGAGGGTTTGGGGAGAAAGAGTATGAGGAATTTGGCAGGGTGCCAATACTTCTTCAAACAGGTCCCCTCTTATTGTAAAAGCCAGACGTAACAGACATTCCTTGAATTCTATACTTGCCTCCATGTCTTCACCCCAGAGAGGATAAAAAGGCCATCATGATTGATAATGATCAAATTATGTTGTTGTAATGCAAACAAACACCTCCTGAGGTTGGATGCTTTTTTCATTTGAACAGGACGCAGAAGGTCTGGATCATTCAAGGAAGTGCTGACTTGCCGGTTCTCTCACAACAGTGCCACAACAATAACAATGATAATAATAATAATAATATGTAACACCCTTTATTCAACACTTTCTATAACAATCATACTAGTATACTAACAATCGGCAAACATTTTTCATGTAAATGTTAAAAATTACCTCTGTGAATATCAACAAATGGCCAAACACAAAAAAATATGCCCCAGGCAGGTTGATACTCAGGTTTGGTGACTTAACTCCAATTGCCTTTACGTGGATTTCCAGGAAAACGTTTTGCAGACACATACACCCCCACATTGTCACGCACCTGCACAACCACACCCAGAAAGTGTTTATGTAAGTGCAGATAGGTTAACAACAGCACAACTCATTCAATCACAGATAGTCCTCACTTTAATGGCTCAAGCTACTGAAGCACACGCACATTAAGTTAAGCATTTGCTCTTCAAAAGCAACCCTTTGGGTTAAAGTAATTGGGCTCAATTAAATCAAATCTGCATGTTGGGTTTTATGCAGAACCACATTTTTCAATGATCAAATTAACTCACTGAATGATGTTTGTTGCTGTATGAAAATGTACAACTGCTACAAGTCTGGTCTTGGGTACTGTATAAAAACTTAAAACTACTACCAGAATGTTCTTCGGTAATATATAAAAACCTACAATAAATACCACTGTGGTCTTGAGTAATGTATAAAAACCTACAACAAATACCAGAGTGGTATTGGGTAATGTACAGAAACTTACAATTACCACCTGGGTGAACATGTATGCTTTATTATTTCAGAATGAGAAGTCTGTTGACATGCAATTAATTAAATAGAGACACTGTGTAAACAGATCTCAGGTAAGTGGGAACTGCATTGCATTAAAACACACAGGCACACACGCAGGCATACATACTGCACACACACGAACCTGGCACACAACACCCACATGACGACAGAAACAGGTTTGATGTATGTCCTTGCATCTAGGTTACCAACTCTGTCAATAACAGTAATACTCCCAAATACATTGATGCTCAGTTACACTCCAAGTATGTATCCCCCCTTCAGAATCAATCCCTAAAATTTGACATTCTAAAAAAAGGGTTCAGGTTTGTACTTTGTCGGCTGGTAGATACCAAATTCCATTATAGGGGACAGCAATGCCAGGGATAAGCAGTGGACACACTGCACAACCATTTGGACAAATGAGACACTTCAAACAAACAAACTGATCATGCAATATGCTTTTGACAAACTTAATGTTGAACTACTTCGTATAGTTGACTACTTAACTGCCTGTCTGCTGATTTACTAGAAATGCCAGTATTCTCTGAAACGTACTGTGACCAGGCACTGCCATAGTGGCATCTTTCAGTTTTTGGAAGGGCGTAAATTGATGAAATTCATAAATAAAAATCTGGGCAGTGAAGGTGTGTTGTGTCTTTTGGAATTTAAAGCTGGTCTGTAAGCAGATGGATCATAAGGCAACAAAGAGACTAATTCTTTTGGTTGGCTACTGTTGAACCACATTACTAGAGATCATTATGCAATAATGAAGGTAATATAGAACATGAAGTATTGCTATTTTTACATAAATGCAGATTATCATACATTTAAACATGCAACTAACATGCAGTTCCTTTACAAGAATATGGCACTATGGATTGTGTATATGCGATATGCTACATGTCACCCTGTATGTAATCTATCATCTGTTTCAGCAGGCCTTTCCTTGGTAAATTGAGACCAAAACTGGGAGTGGGACGGGGACAACAATATCTGTCAAGTTGCTTAACGACATCCTATTATAATATTCGAGAATAAGGACTTATCTGAGTGCACAGCTCCCCTTTACATTCTTGACTGCACAGGAAGCTCATATATCATGTGTGGTGTGCTCAGGCCTCTTAACTAGGACTGAGACAAAACGGGTTAAATCATGGCAACAGGAAGCCTTGTGACAGTGAACAAAAAAAACTCCTACCACAGCTGTTAGTGTGCATATCATCCCTTTTACATGAAGTTGATGTCGCACAAAAGTTGATTTTCAGTCCTGTTCAACTGCTTGCATGAAGGTGAGAGATGTGAAAGGGTACTGTCAACAAAGCAATTATCTATGCATATTATTTCATCAGGTAAGTATGCTAAGAACAATTTCGTATTTACAGCAACAACCTGGGAGCTATAAGGGAAGCTGCCTTGCTCAGTGATAGAAACAAAAGTTTTTTTCCAGTGGTTGTTAAAATCCCCTTAGAAAAAGTATTTATGACCTGTTATTGAACTTTGAATTCTTAATGATGCAGTCTGCGATTGTTGGTTGATGGTTGCAAAAATGGCTCTATCAAGCCGTTTTCCGAAAATGTTGGGCTATCATGTTCGTGCCAACGTGCCACGTCATCAGAACCACACACTATCAAACTTGGAATTGTACGGCTATTCGAGGTATAACAGTTGTTTTACTTACAGATTATGCCCATATAAACAACATACAGAACAACAAATCTAAACCAAAATGAGTTTTCAATTATTATTTTATTAATAACAAAAGTCCCAGACTGCATCTTCTAGTTTAGAAAATTTAGAATCACATCATATATATATATGACCATATGCAATCTATTTTTTTGGCGAGCCAGATATTTTACAATCAAAAATAATAAAGGTTTCTTCATCATCCCTCTGGTCTAATATACAAGCCATGTAGTGTGCTGCCATAAAATAATCCCAGTGGACCATCTCAGATGTCAGCAGTTTTTATCCTAGTTGCAGACTGTTGCTGCTGTGTGGAGCGGCAGGTCCGATTTCTAGTAAATCACGTGATTTTTTTTTCTCCTCTCTGGAGATTGCAGTGTGTGCTCTTGGCCTGTGAGTGTCGCTACCAAGAGGCATGTCACCACTGAAAAGAAAAGACGCATTTCCCAGAAACCTCCATGCGGCACCAAGTCTCTTGGAATGGGTTCCATTCATTGCCAAGTGTACTGACTTGTTATGTTTGTTATGTTATGGTTATGTTTTTTTGTTGTTGAAGGTTCTGAATGCTCAATGACTTTAGATAAGCCAGCTCTTCTTTTGGGTCTCTGAGATAGCATGAATGCCAAGCAGAGTACTGTGGCTGTGACATTCCAGTAACAGGATTGACTATCCGCCTGTTTACTGTAAATTTTTAATTTACACTTCTGTTTTTCATTTCCTCATGAAGGACAGCCAGCCTGCATTCATCCAAGGAGAGCTCATTGCTTGACACTGCATTACACCACAGCACCACTGAAGTTTGAACCTGGTTGAATTTATTTTTTCACACTGTAAATAGTGTGCTGATAAATGTGTGTGTGTTTAATTATCAGCTGCAGGCTGAATGCACATGGTGAAAGCAGGTAAGCGCTGGTTATCTGGTGATTAATTTAGGGCGCAAGGCTCCTGGATCCACATCCATATACCTGTGCACACACCATTAAACAGTTGTGTACACAGTTTCATGTTAACGCTGACAGGTTTGTGATCCTTCTGTTGCTCTGGTTCATAATGTTTCACCGTACCAAAGAACAGTACCACATACGGTAAGTGGTATCTTTGGGACAGCCTCTACCACACTGTGCAATTAAAACCCATGTATATATGTGTCATTTAGCAGAAGCTTGATATCCAGAGAGATTGACAAAGGCAGTTGGGAATAACTTATTTCACAAGGATAGAATAACAAATAGAAAAAGTTTTGTTTTTAAAACCACACCAGTTACGAGGATGACAGGGATAGTCCAAGTATATGAGATAATGACTGCAGTACGTCAGCCCTGATACACGCATCCCTTTCGTTCTTCTTTTCAAACTACAACAGGTTTGTGGAAACCCTGTACTACACTGACAAAGAGCAGGATGTTACACTGGCCTGTAAATAACAACTTAGCCACATACAGGCAGTTTCTTGAAACACATACCAGAGAAGCGCTATTTAGGATTTATACTGATGTTTTTTTTGAAGACTTGATCCATAATATTAATCTTACAGAGGATTTATGTTGGATATTATTTATTTTCTGTGAGTCAATCATTTTAAGATTGAATCCTTAATAACAAAATAAAATCGTTTTTAATTATCCTTGATTGTTGAAGACTTTAAAAGTGTCATGAATTTTACTATTCCCAACCAGAACCCCCAAAATAATAACAGTGTGAATATTAGACTTTACAGACAATTTAATGTAGTTAACACTACTTCCGGTTTTAAGGAAGGTCAGTCCTTGCACCAATCTATGTTTGTGAATTTAAGAGTGGTTCCATTTATCCAGGCTCACTCCTCAGCTTTTGTTCATAGTGACCTTGATTACTTTTACTACCCTACAACTGAGAAAACGTAACATTCTGTTAGGGAGGTTTACATGCAAAAATCTATTTAAAGTATATCAGTGATGTTCTGGCTCCACCATGCAAACCAAGTGAGCAACTGTCATCCTGACTTAGACATTCAAAGTTCAACTCATACTACAGAATTACCTGCATATTCAAATCAGTCAAAGAGTGCAATTCTAAATAACCCAAGGCTTGGTGACAAAACAGCAATGCACCTAAGAACACACATTGTTGCAGAAGAACAACATTACCGAGGTATGAGCCATTTGACTCCTGGTGCACTTTCAGCAGGGTGCAACGTTTTAGACGTCTGAGCTATTGAAGTTTGTTATGTCGAACAGACATGTATAATCAAAACGGGTCAGCTCACTACATGGAATTAATGCCTTCAATATTTTAGTACGTTTTACAGTGGAGTGTGTTGCTGGCTAAAAGATGAGTTCAAAAAGTATATCTCTGTTATCATAGAAACAAATTCAGTGTGAACTAAAGTAACCAAGTTAGGACAACTCATGTTTATACATGATACTCTTGGCGACATCTTGTGGTCTTAAACTGGGCTTGATGATTTCTAAACATTTTCAGCAGATTTAGGACACTACAATGTGTGAAAGACTTGCACTTTCATATGCAAATTATACCATATTCATGGGCAATTGGGGCACACTATATTTTCCATGTTCAAGGAACTACCCATCCTATACACTCAGCACAATTCTATTTTGGAGATTTGGTGCCACTCAGTGGTGGATTTTCAGACTTTTACAGGATGTTAAGCTATAGGCAGCTGAGGAATGGAAGAGTGTGATGTTGTACCTCCAATTATACTATTGTGGGACAGGCAGAAGATGCTGCCTTACACAGTGGAAAGGTTTTCTTACTCTTTCTCCTGGTATTTCTTAGAATAAAATCCCCTCCAGACCAAGCCGTTTCTAGGACTCCAGAAATACCGAGGTCATGAGTGGCAGCAAACCCCCAGAACATTTTCAGGTCCACAACTCAAATCTACACATTTGTTTTAAGAGTTTAGAGAGCAAAAAAAGGATATTACAATCAATTTGAAAGTATATAAGTTTATATCTTGACTTAATATTATCTATAAAGCTTTATAGCGTTCATGAGTTTAATGTTTAGTTCAAGCTCAGATAACTTCTGCACTTTGCTCATTTGAATTAACACAAAACGCTCCCAAAATAAACACTGAAAAGTAAATAAACATTGAAAAGTTAATTCTATGCTTATTCACTGTCCATCACCATTTCCACTGTTTGTTTTATCCATTCATATGTATCTACTATGTACTCAATATTGGCATGTGTGCCTTGTTGTATAATCATATGAACAGAACTCTCATTTCTTTTTTTTGCACTTTACCGCTATTTCTTGTCTCTTGCATGCATACTTGCTTGTGTAAATCTCAAATCTGCAGTTCCAACCAAACAAGATCATTGTATTGGCTACACATCATCTCTTTTTTGTGTCATTGTTTGGCTGTATCTTTCCATTTTCCTCTGCGTCCGTCAAGAAAGGAAACTCAGGACCAGTCGCTGTTTTGTTATAAAGGAAAGAATTTCACAAAATATCATTCTAACTTGTAATTCACTGGAATAGTCAAGACTAAATGGAGAGATGCTTAATGTAAATGTAACTACACTAAACCCTAGCTAGTAATCACCACTATTTAATATAGGTAGATTTGTGTAATTTTGGTGTTAGCCAGGAAATGATTTGATATTAGGAAATGAAATGACAAAAGAATGTTTACAATTAATCCAATTGGGTTCAACACATTAGCAAGTCAGCAAATAAGCCTGATTGCTGAGACGATACAAAAAACACCCCCGATTTTGATAGCTAAGGATGAATGACATTGAGGTGGTTACACAACAGTCATTGTCAAATAACAACTGCGATTTCTCTAGCTATCTATCACGCGAATGTCCTTACCAACGCTTGACTTGGGATAAAATAAGTGCAGGAACTAACAAATTGCACATTAGACTATGTCCATCAAAGTATGCGTTAATAAAACTTATTAAGACTAAAAAAGGAACCGGAACACGGTTTGCCTGAAATTAGAAGTCAGGCACTGGTCCTTACTAAAAGAAAGACTTTATGAGCCCAAGATCACTGCCCATTTGTCTGGCTTCACGTCACAAAGCACAAGTCACGTCAGCGAAGTCGTCATGCAAGCATAAAAAAAACATAAACAAGAAAAGGAACCAGGCAAGCCTAGTTCTGCCGGCCCGCCATTATAAGGGATGAATGTTGTTGCCCAAGCTGGATTCGATCCACGTTTTATTGTGACAGATTGCATCATTACCCACTACGCTATTTAAACAGTGGGTGTGGGTGCATGTGATACATGTGTAGAGATGTGGTGTCTGTTTACTTGCATTGTCAATCCAATTAATCGAAACTCCACGGTTCCCTACATTAGTTAACATCCAAACCAACAACAGGTATAAAAGGATCGCTACACTACATTCAACACATTAAATTAGAAAGCGATTACTGTGGATGTCTAGCTAATAGTTATACCGTAAATATAATGAAAACAATGACTCGAATCATTCCATGGCTGGTTTGTTTCTTTTTGAAAACAATTAGACAGTTCAATAGCTAACCACTATGCAATTTGAACTGCGCTATGTAAATCAAAAACGAGAGCAATATGTTCTAGTCTATCCTGAACAAAACCGAATACCTAATTTGTTTGGGCAGTAATGAGTATCGCACCCTAGTCACCTGCGTGACAAACCGCAGCTTTAACAACTACCCTATTTAACAATAGGTAGTCAGTCAGTCAGTCAAGAGACATTCGCTGTTCTTGGCCGGTTCCGCTGACGCGGTCTGGCAAAAATACAGAGAAAATGTGACCTGCCTCCAGGGCCTGGTACATGTCCGTTTCCTGTGTTTATCCCTGTTACAACAGGTGCAGAGGAGGCTTTAAACATGTACAAAATAAGTACAAGAGCTGAGGAGGCAACACAAGTACTCCTCAAATTACTTAGACTGAAAGGTGGCACCAAGAGATTTTCGACCAAGAGTAGTAAAGTCAGAAGTGTGCAGTTGGGTAGAAAATATATTGTGTAACTTTTCCACACGTTTGTCAAAGCTTAATTCTATATTAAATTTTATATCAGGAGACAGAATAGTTTTGAACCATTATAAAATCTTCAAGTTACCTCAGGTTTCAGAAAAAACAAAATTATCAAGTATTTCTTAGTTAATTGGCAACCACCAATTAACCCTCACTCCACTGTTCTGGGCTCTAGTTTGGCAATTTTTCATTCAACCTACATTTAAAAAAGAAATCCTTCATCTAAAATTGTAATCATGGACAGCTAACATTACTTCATTAAAGCTAACCATTTGTTTTCAATCACACAGCAATATACTTTGAACCCCAGCTCTACATACAGACAGACACAGATACATATTACACAGATAAAAGCAAAAATAATTTGACATCCCCAACATTCCCTGACAGTGGCTGTCCATTTCCCTTGTGGTTGGTGTATCTTGGGGAGGAGATACACCAACCAAAAAGCAAATGGACAGTCCCTCAGATTCCTGAGGAAGAAAATGTTTATTACATCGTGAGAGTAAGTCCTCAACACATCAGATAACATCACAACACATCAGTATCATATCTCACGAAGGCATTTCAGCCAAAGACAAATCATTTAATTTCACCCACTCTAAATCAGTTTCCTGGAGATTGTCTTTTTCCAGATAGAGAGAAAAAAACAGCCCTCCTACACAGAAAAGTACACTTTTCAAGACACACACATACCCTTCTTCATAGAAAGGAAGCAGGTTGCTCAAAGCTGTCACTATGGTATATTAGGGCAAACAGATAGATAGCCTTTACTGTGTCAGGGTCAGACAACTATACCTTTCCCTAAACCTAACCCCCTAACCCCTCCCCCCATTCCCAACAGGCTCTCTACCATCAGAACCGTCCCCTGCCCCGTTACCACCTCCATGATAGAGCTAGAAACCCAGATAATTCTGTTTCAGTTCTCCAAAACAATCATATATTACTCCAGACCTATTATGCATTTATCCATACAAAACACAGATTTCTCCCATTACAAGACTCCAGACAACATACTGCAAAAACCCCACTCTGAGGGCCCTCTTTGTCAAGATTACATGTTCAAATAGATTCAGACATAAATCCCCCAGCACTATCCCACAACCCAAACCATTCAAAACAAATATTGTATATGCCATAACATGGCAAAACTAAATACTAAGAAATGTTATCCATATATTATGCCATCGCCTGACGACACACACCGCCCTCTCCCACCTGGAAAAAGACAACACATATGTGAGGATGCTGTTCGTGGACTACAGCTCAGCATTCAACACTATTGTGCCTGCTAAGCTTGTTCCCAAGCTCAGGACCCTGGGACCTGCTTTTGGAATTGGATCCTGGACTTCCTTACGGGCAGACCCTAGGTGGTGAGAATGGGCAACCTCATCTCCTCTGCACTGACCCTGAGCACCAGAGCCCCCTAGGGTTGCGTACTCAGTCCCCTCCTGTACTGCCTGTTCACGCATGATTGCGTGGCCACGCACAGCTCCAAAACCATCCTTAAATTCATGGACGAAGCAACCATCCTGGATCTCATCTGCAACAATGAGACAGCTTACAGAGAGGATGAAGGGGACCTGTCTACATGGTGCCAGGACAACAACCTCTCTCTCAACATCTGCAAGACTAAGGAGATGATTGTGGACTTCAGGAAGTAGCACGGGGGGGACTCTCCAGCTGAAGTGGAGAGTCTCTGACTTCAAGTTTCTCAGTATGTTCAACAATGATGACCAGGCAAGCAAATTACCAGTGAAAACTGCTCAAAAACGACTCTACTTCCGGATGAGACGTTTGGCATGTCT
This sequence comes from Esox masquinongy, assembly GCA_016801175.1. NCBI lineage: Eukaryota > Metazoa > Chordata > Actinopteri > Esociformes > Esocidae > Esox > Esox masquinongy. The sequence goes on along the minus strand of JACXGI010012070.1, from coordinate 2,402 downwards.
GTAAAAACTCTCACCAACTTCTACAGGTTCACCATTGAGAGCATCCTCTCAGGCTGCATTACTGCCTGGTACGGCAGCAGCTCTGCTGCTGGTGAAGTCTGTGGAGCGCGTCATCGGCTGCCATCTCCCCTAAATGCAAGGCATCTACCATACACGATGCCTTAGGAAAGCAAGAAACATCATAAAGGACTACAGCCACCCAGACTATGGTCTGTTCACACTGCTGCCGTCTGGTAGACACTACCGGAGCATCAGGGCACACACTTCCAGACTCACAGTTTTTTCCCTCAGGCCATAAGGCTCCTCAACCAGCAACACTGATCCATGATCATACTGATCACACATGAACATTCCAGATGCTCTGATGTCTTTCCATGTACATTCAATGTACATTAGAATATTATTTTCTATGTACCATTCATAGGCATATTAAACTTATTGTATCTATAATATTCAATACTTCTACCCATGTTGTTCATATTCCCCATCCTACTCTACTTTCAAAATGCTGCTAGTTTATATTGTTATGTATATGATTCCTATATTTTTTGCTTTATATATTTCTTAATTCTTACTACATAGATGTTGTGTGCCATGTCACAAAAAGGTAATTGTACAGGATGGCGTGGTGTTATTCGGTGCAATTGATAAATAAACTTTTAACTAAGTGTGGTGTACATCAAGTGAATTTCAAGTACTTTTTCAAGCAGTAATTTATATTTTTAAGGACCACAATCAATTTCTCAAAGTTCATATCATGCAATTGTTTCTAGTTTTAGTCACCACCAAATGGCATTATTTCGCTACAAAGTAATGAATTTCTGCTCAATACTTGGGTTTCACTACTTAATATATGTATAATATATTAAGTAATATATTTAGGCCTTAATTGCACATTTAGTATTGCCATTTGTACTGCATTAGCCTTCATTGCACATCTACACACACTAATATACATATACTTAATACTTAAAAATATTCTGACCTCTATTTGCACTTCTGGTTAGATGCTTACTGCATTTCGTTGTACTGTACTTGTACTGTTCAATGACAATAAAGTTGAATCTAATCTAAGTGGTACATCAGTAATGATTAATTATCTTCTAATTGAAATAGTGATGCAATCATCTTTGAAGCCACGTCAACCTATTGCCACTTCTAAATAAAACTATGTATAATAGATAAAAACAGTAAGTTCTAACTTGTGACATCAACAAAAATATGACAGTGACAATAAACAACATTTTTATTTAGGTCACAGACCAGTATTTTAAATTCACAATTGTTTTTCTTTAAAGTAATTAACTTTAATGTAATTATACTTCAATGTTTTGGTGGGTGTCATGTGCTCACAACAGTTCATCAAGTTCAGTCTTTTTTGTTCAACTGATGTTCGGACTTTGAGAAAGTCTGTGCCTCTACGGCTACCTTTTCCATTTCTTTTTGCAAGAGTTATATGTCCATTTCCAGTTCTTTTTTCTTTCAGATCCACTTGATCTCCTCCGTTTCTTTTCCCTGCCCTCCTCAGCATCAACATCCTCCACAACTGAAGGAGATATTTCTTTGTGTAAAAGCCGCGTTTCCACAAAAAGTACCCGGAACTTTAGTCCCAGGAACTACATGCGTTTCCACCACAGTCTAAAAACCTGCGAAGATTAGGCAAATTAGCCAACTGACATATGTTCTCACTCTGACCTATGCACCATACGCCATACAAAGAGACATTGCAACAGCACAGTAACCATGGAGTTGTTGAGTCGGATTCACGCTATCGCCCATAAACATTTTTTTCTTATTCTGTTGTGATTTAATAAATATTTTAGCAGTAAGCGAGACATTATGGGAGTTCTTCTGTTTTCAGATTTACACAAACAGCCACTATACATTTGGTTACACAAATACAGTTCCTTGCGAAAGTATTCGGCCCCCTTGAACTTTGACCTTTTGCCACATTTCAGGCCTCAAACATAAAGATATAAAACTGGGCGTGCAAAATTATTCAGCCCCCTTAAAGTTAATACTTTGTAGCGCCACCTTTTGCTGCGATTACAGCTGTAAGTCGCTTGGGGTAAGTCTATCAGTTTTGCACATCGAGAGACTGAAATTTTTGCCCATTCCTCCTTGCAAAACAGCTCGAGCTCAATGAGGTTGGATGGAGAGCGTTTGTGAACAGCAGTTCAGTTCTTTCCACAGATTCTCGATAGGATTCAGGTCTGGACTTTGACTTGGCCATTCTAACACCTGGATATGTTTATTTGTGAACCATTCCATTGTAGATTTTGCTTTATGTTTTGGATCATTGTCTTGTTGGAAGACAAATCTCCGTCCCAGTCTCAGGTCTTTTGCAGACTCCATCAGGTTTTCTTCCAGAATGGTCCTGTATTTGGCTCCATCCATCTTCC
>JACXGI010012069.1:0-17460 GCA_016801175.1 Esox masquinongy | reverse complement strand
AGCTCCCCATTCACACCTGAGACCTTGTAACACTAACGAGTCACATGACTCCGGGGAGGGAAAATGGCTAATTGGGCCCAATTTGGACATTTTCACTTAGGGGTGTACTCACTTTTGTTGCCAGTGGTTTAGACATTAATGGCTGTGTGTTGAGTTATTTTGAGGGGGCAGCAAATTTACAGTGTTATACAAGCTGTACACTCACTACTTTAAATTGTTGCAAAGTGTAATTTCTTCAGTGTTGTCACATGAAAAGGTATACTCAAATATTTACAAAAATGTGAGGGATGTACTCACTTTTGTGAGATACGGTATATATTTTTTTTCTGTATGGCCCTATCTTTTTTATATTTTTTCTGGATTCCATATATAGAAATTCTCTAATTTAATTTTCAAAGAGACCGTCACCTGATTTTGTAAAAAGACATCGACCGTAACCCTAAATATGAAGAAAAAATAACTTTTTTTCTTTTTTTGTGGGATGGAATAACACAAAACAATCCAAAGTAAGAGACATTTATGGCCAAATAATTTTCATATCTAAAACTTTAAGATCTCATCATTACATTATCATTACATTTTCGATAATAACTTATCCTAAATTCTTCAGAGTAAATTCCGTAAGTGATAGTCGCTAATCCGAATGAAGAGATCAAAATGACTAGTAATCACTAAAAGCAAATACGTATTAATATCTATTGTATTATACTATTAAAAATGGAGGTTACCAGTAACAAATGGAATAGGTAATAGTACCAATTGGATAAGTACTAGTATCTAATCAAGTTTAACAATGCACATGCTTTTACATGATGACTAAGTTCCAGGTAATAAATGTTAAAATGGCATGCCATTATACTATTACTTTGTTATTCAGTGTAACTACAATGTTAAGACAATAATGCACATGTTCACAGTTAGTGTATTTCTAATTAATTCAATGTCTTTCATTCAAATGCATACATATGTGTAATTGTCTAATCTGCTGGTGTGAAAATATCCGGTTTTACTAAACCCTTTCATAGTTGATTACCCTACGCAGTAACCATGCCACTGTTCTTTTGCAATGGATCTAGTGATTATCACTAAAATATTGGCCACGGTTAAGCATGAATGGAGTGGTACTCCATCATGCCTTTAGTGTTGAAGGTGACTAATCCCATAAAACTATTGTTACATTTTGTTTGTTAGATTGTTTACATGTATTGATGGCCATCAAAATCTGATACGCGCAAATGTCAATAATCAGTTGGTTAAGTAAAAGTTTAGGATGTGTCCACAAATTCAAATGTATTTGTGCATTTCCCAGGAATCATTTTTAAATTGGTTGCAATAATTCTGATATTTAGAATGTTAACTTATAAATGATTAAAATTGAATCCTTTTAAATAATACTTCACAATAAGATAGTGTTAAAAAAGTGTTAAAATAAACCTAAGTCTGGAGATAGGCTTATTAGGAACACCCACGTGTACACTTGAAGCCCATAAAATATATTTTTCTGACATGAAGAAAATGTGCAACTAAATTCATAAATCTTCAAAATGAGAGATTCATCTTTAATCTACACTTTGCTTTAAAAACTTTCTCAGTATATATTAGAAATGTCAAAACTTTTTTGGTGGGCTTAACAGGTACACTTTGCCTATCTAACTTTGAGCAAGAGGAGAATTCCATTCTCAGGCTCCGAATTAAGCTTGGTTTATACTTCTGCATTTTTGCACTAGGCGGTGCTGTCGTGCAAAATGTTCGTTTGTTCGCTTGTAGAGCAGGAAAACATCACAGAAGTAACTGTATAGTTGGTAAACAATTTAATAGCTACTTAGCTAGATCTGGGAACACGCAAACAATTTATTTCTGGATTGGCGAGTTTGAGAGAACTTAAAAAAATTAAGTAAAATTAATTGAGGAGGAGAAGTAGGACGATGAGTTGGAAGAACTGATTTGTATACAGTTAATTAGAAGGAAAGAGAGAAGACGCAAAAGTAGGTTGTCAACAAAGCCTTTGAATATGTCTTGAGCAGATGTGGGAGAATACAGTGTACTTGTTCAGCAGATGCATAACATGGACGAAAAGATGCATTTTTTCGTCCATAAATATTTATTATTTATGTAAACCCCTCCCTCCGCCATCCAACCAATCATTGTTTGTGTGGCTCTGTGGTTGACATGCGCGTAGCTACGCGCTTTTAGTTTTTTGAGCTGGTGCACGTAGCCTATGCGGCCTGGCTGTGCGGGCCTGTGCAGTTCTCTGCAGTGTCTGTGGACCCTAAGCAGACGCGTTTGACACTGAAGTACAAATCAAGCTTTAACCCAACTTGCTAACACACACCGACACACTGCCAAATTCGACAGGAAACAAAAACCGCAAAGAGGGCAATTTCTCTTTTGTGAGTGTTGCTGCCACTCAACCCTGGCAAAGCGTGCAGGACCCCTCTACCTCTCTCAGTTCGGTTCCGTGTGTAGGTAGGCCTTTCCATTGGTGTAGGTTGGGTGAAAGGGGGCTCATGGTCAGCTGTAAAATGTACACATTCCAGAAGGATTGTGACATCAGCGCAAACTGAACCTACTAAGAGAATGAGATAGGAGAGGCGGCTCGTCAGAGAAAAATCCCGCAAAGCTCAGAACAGTCCGGCGGCGTAGCAACTTGTGGTTGTCCTAAGTTCAGAGTGGTGTAGCTCTGTGGCATCAAAATACAGCCTTTTGGGGCAAGCGGTGTCACTCTGACGCCAATGCCTTGTTTAAATTAAATCCCTAAACCATAAAATAAATACAGTAATAAGAGCTGGGTTGATGCTGACTTGCCGCAGTGAGCTGGCTCATTAACAGCGCATTAACTACATTCTGGAGAGGGTGTGTAGTCTAGGTGTGTACTTTGAAATCGGCATCTCCGTTCTGAGTCTTTCGTGTGACCCTTCAGATTTGCTGAGTTCATCTCTCGTAAGTGATCTGTTGTGGGGCTTGTGAGATGCATTGGTTCAGGCCTGCGACCAGTTGTTGTTAATCCTGCTGATGTGACCTCCTGTGTGGTGCGAGACACCCTGGTGTGTGTGGTCTTTGTGACGTGGTAGTGACTGGTGAGCACGCGCTCATCTGTGGAGTGGTGGTGAGCTGTTGGTTTTGGTGTGATGCAGTGCTGTGGGGATATTATTTTGGCTGCAGTTGTTGAGGAGAAGTGATTGAGTAGCACACACATTCACTTTATAAATTCTCAGCCCTCATCTTACTTATCTTTAACCGATACCCATCATTATCCAGAAATAAAATCAACCTTGTGAGTCACATAAGCCTGTTTACAGCAACCTAATTTTAGCAATTCGAGGACAACAGGTAGCCTGGCAAACAGACTTTTGTCAGAATAATCACCTAAATGGAAAAAAAACAAGCCAGTCTTGCGTTTTGTAAGAAATGCTTAATGAGACTCTGTTTGTTTGTTCTCACTAAAATCAGTGTTTAGTTAAAAGGGATGGCCGGGCTGGCATTGTCACGGTTATACCTGGCCGGCTAGTCTTGTTGGACAACTTCATGGACTGTTTTTTATCCGACTAGTCTGAATAAGCAGTTCAGAAGACTACCACTAACAGGTCCCGATCAGCCTAAAAATAATTAATTAAACATTCTGCTTTAACATTTGTAGGAGGACCAGCTGCTTAAGTGATCAGGTAACAGGGGAGGGGCCACCCGAAGTGCGTCTGCGAGAAAAAAACAGGGCATACTCTCACGTTGCCAAACTTAAGGCAACAGCACAAGGTCTGGTAACAATGATAGCCATTTCGCACATTTGGAAATGGAGAAACCAAAAACACAGCACCAGATAACACCTCTCATGAAAGTCAAAATGTGAAACTGGTTCTTTTTGCATTTCACCATTCATTTAACCAGTAAGGAATTTTAGAATTGCAAAGTAAACTTGTCCAATATATATTTACATGGTTATCAAAACGGCTACATTGTGTAAGCCTATAAGAAACACAAATCCCATTTGAAGGGGATCTGAAAATCCCCAATAGAAGAAATTAATGGTGTAAGAAGGCAAAAAAAAAATGCTATTCCAGTTTTGACACAGTTTTTATGGGGATTATGACCCATTTTGTAAATAACTCCCCCGTGTGTGATATTTCATGCAAAGTTGCAAAAACGTCTTAACTGCAGCTTTTCAAAGATTGAGGAAGTAGCCCTCTGGTTCGAGAAACTAAACAGTATGGTTTGTCATTTCGATTGCATGCTTCTCAATCACAACAGTTTGCATTTATCATGACAAAATTGGCATACACTGGGTCGTTTTGGTTTTCCTTTTGGGTGTTTTTGCACAAAACATTTTTGCAAGAGGCAGCTGGAATTCTAATACCCAAAGTCTGAGCACCTTAATAGTGGTTGGTCACCTTCAGCAGGGACAGCAATGATGTGTGTTTCTTAATCTCAGTACCAGCTCATCGATCTCTACTGCTCTTGAGAAATATTGATGCTGTTCCCCTTTTTTGAGTGAACACCATTTGAGGGAGTATGACCGCAAACACTTTTTTTTACACTTTTGAAACCTCACTAGAAACCAAAATGAATTATGCTGCCTGCTTAAGGAGAGTAGGGAACAGGAGACAGACTCACTCTTACTCTCAAGTTGACCTGGTAAACTGTAGGACAGTAAACCTTTATTTTATTTTTTACTTCAACGCATAAATGACCCTGTATGTATTATTTTGACCCTGTGTGGATTACAGAAGACCCAAATGAATGAAAACCTGTGCACCAAATTCTAGTTTTTTTTCTATTAAACATGTATGTTGTACAATCATTCTGCCCTAGAAAAAGAATAGTTCAAAGAAATCATTGAAAGCCCAATATTGCCATGACATTCATGTCCATGATGAGTGTAAACTTCCGACCGCAATTGTACATGTACATATTCCTGATTTTATTGATGACACTTGTTTGTTCTTGTAATTGTGATAAATGTATAGGTTTATGTATGAAATTGTCTGAATGAAATACTGTTTCGATACTGTCTGAAATTTGCCCACCCCCTGTGGTCAGAACAGGTCTCCCTTGAAAAATAGATGCAAGACAACTTGTATCAATAATGGTTGAATAATATTTTTTAGAATCCACCTATCCACCTAAATCTACCTATAGAAATTATTGAATTACTTCAGAAACACTTCCTGATATGCCATCAACCAGCAATAATCATATGTTCTATTGGTATGAATTTCCTTTCACTGTCCAGCAAACAGAACAATTCTAGTCATATACTTTCTAACTGATATTCTCATCTCCGTCACATTAAACCATGTTTGATGTGGTTGGCTTTGTGAGTGGTGTTTTCCTGAGCTGTTCATTGCTGTGCTTATAATTAAAATAAAAAAAATTGTTAATCAACATTTAGCAAAATGAAGAACTTATTGTAAAATCTGTTAAATGCTGAATATCAAAAAACACAGCACTAACCTCTGCACAATAAAAAATATTGTAGTGAAAAAAATTTGACCATATTTTATAGATATTTTACTCAAAGAATCAATTCACAATAATATTCAGTGCCTTCAGGAAGTATTCAGACCCCCCCACACATAATCCATATTTTTTGCCTAATAGACTAATGTATAAGGATTACATTTGATTGAATGAATATAATACCCCATAATAAAGCGAAAACACAATTTTAGAAAGGTGCGCCAATTGATTTTAAATAAAAACTTAAATCACGTGTATTAAGTCCCTTTGCTATGGAACTCCAAAATGAGCTCAGATGCATCCTGTGACCTTTGATCATGGTTGAGATGTTTCTAAAGTGCGACTGGATTCCAAATGTGGCAAATTAAATTGATTGGACCAGACATAGAAATGCACAATTGTCTATGTTAAGGTCCTACACTTAATTTTAGCTCTGAGATGCACTGTCCAAAAGAGGAGTCAAGGCTTAGATCTGGGAAAGGTTAAGGCTGGGTAAAAAAAATATATTTTGCAATAAACTGGGATTCTCGCTGGGATGATCTGAAATACATCCCAGAAAACGATTTTGTAAATTATGCATTTTCTCTTTGGAGTTGTAAAATAAATGGGAGGTTAGAGAGGAAGACCGTGATTGTGACGTACATTGCTGCTAATATGATGCGTGTTGTGGCATTGATAGAGCTGCTTCAAGTTGGCTGTTTTGCACACACACTTAACTCAAACTTCCAGTAACTGCACGCTTGCTTGGTTGGGGTGAGGCTCATTGCAACCTTTTTTCACCACAGCACTATGGCCAGCAATGTGCTTGAAGAGAAGCAGAAGATGCAAGGCCTTTACACAAGCTGCTGACTGACGTTGTGACAGTGTAACAGGGTGCTGGAGATACTAGAGAGTTTCCTGGCACTGCAGCCAGCAATCTCGGCAGCTCTGCTGTAACAAGTGATGTGCAGTTTACTTACGAATCCTTATTTTTAACAACTCCTTACTGACTCGAGAATAAAAAGTCCTCTTTAATGACCTGTTCAACTGTATCGTTCAGTGGAACTGTTTGTGGCGGACTTCTACAACATCTTGGGTTTCATACGCAGTCCTCTAGCTAAGAGCTTGGACCACTGGCTGTTTGAAAAAGATTAAGCCAGGGAGAATTATAACTATAACAATAATTTCATGCTTATAACTGATAACGGGATGCAGGTTGCAAAAATAAATACAGAATTGATTTTTATTTATTTAAGTGCACTTTTATGGAACAACAAACAAATTTAAGCCCTAGGGAAGGTTATTCCAAATTGCTATAACACTGAAATTTCCCAGGAGAACACTATCATTGTGGAATGGAAGAAGTCAGGAACCGTCAAGACTCTTCCTAGAGCTGGCTAGACGGAAGCCACTCCTGAGTAGAAGGCATATGACAATACGAAAACAACAAGAGGTCCTTTAAGAAAACCTGATCCAGTGCACACAAGACCTCCAACTGAGGTAAAGACATAAAAACGTGCTAATATGAACTCAATTTATGTCTTGCAAAGGTACATTAGAAATAACCTTTGTAGGGCTGCAACAACTAATCAATAAAAATAGGTAACGTCAATAATCAAAATTGTTGGCAACGAATGTAATTATCAAAGAGTTGGGTCTACATGAGATGCAGCAAAAATAAACATTTTGAAAGATGGCGGAGGCTGCACTGAAGGGAAGTTGCGCATGACCAAAAACAACAAAATAAGCTTACTGTATCGGACCGGTTTACGTTTAAGAATTCAACAAAACAGTTTGTTGTAAAAAAAAAAAATTTAAACCAGAACTCTCATGGCATGGTAGCACACCAGCAATGCATGAGCATTTAAAAAGAAAACTCTTTTACTGTGATGACAGAAGATAAAGTGCCCAGCATGGCAAGTTAATATAATACAAATTCGTCATTCATTATAATTTGTATTCATGGAGTTACATTTCTAATTGAGAAATAGTTAATCTTGAATGCATGGCTGAGTTAACGTTAATGCCAAGTTTTTCACCGTTCAGTTTTTGTATGGTTGAGCAGCTCCAACCATTCCGGGTGTTACTGATGAATTAACCTATTAGTGTCAAATTTGGTGAGTTCTATATTTCACCACAACAGAAACGTTGAGGCATTTAAATGCATTACAATTTCCATTAACATATACAGTATCAGTCAAAAGTCTCTCAACCAGCTTCATGATACCCTGGAATGCTTTTCTAACAGTATTATGTTAACCCTTTAGTTTTTGCACATTTTTGTTTTGTAGCTATGCCTACAGGTATTTTAATGTAAGCATTGTAAAATGATGAGAAGAACACTGAAAACTAATTAATGTATTTCAAATAAAACATTTGCATTTAATTTTGGAATTTATGTATTTTCTCTATCCAATTAATCAAAGTCATAATCAATAGATTAATCAATTATCAAAATAGTTGTTAGTTACAGCCCAAAACCTTTGTCACAAAAAAACTGGTGCTTTGTCATTAGGAGGTACTGTGTTGTCTCATACCTAGTATTCTCCTCATCCTGATGGCCGTGTTTCTTCTAGTCCCCTCTTCACCTTATCCTTCATCCCCATTTCCCTCCTTAGGATATAGTTATTTTCCTGCCATTCATTACTTAGCCTCCTTTCCTGTTATTGGAACTGTCTTCATCAAGGTCCACGCATAGTGCAATGGTGACCAGTGTCCATGTCTGTGTTGTACGCACTCCACTCTGTTAGGCAGCATAGTTTGCCATCAAGCATTGTCAGGACCCACCCACCCACACACCTTGATTCTAACTTACCACACCCACAATTCTGATGGTATTACAGGACGGTCTGGTTAGTTTGCAATTATGTCAATTATTACGCAAATTATCAAGAACACACTCTCTCTCTCTCTCTCATATAGACAGACAGACAGAGATCATGATAGGAAGAGTCTGTGTTCTTGATAATAAACATAAAATTGGCACACATTTCTAAATACAAAGTTTTTGCTTAGTCAATAGGAGGGTGATTTTTAAAAGGCAATATATGAATATATAGGAGAAATTGCCCAAATATATGACAGACCCAGAAACACAGACATTCACCTTTACCCCCTTTAGCAACATATCAATGCTCATAGATTGGCTTGTAGAGTCCCATAAAAAAAATTAACTTACAGGGCTAAAAACTGGGTATGAAAAAAACTACTGGTTTACTAACTCCTAGCTACATTAAAACAAGTCTACTTCAATGACAATAAGGTATCCCTGCGGTTGGTAGAATTCTTTGCTGTATGCATTTTGCATTGCATGCTGCCTAAAAGAAACTCCAGCTGTAGTATACTGCACACTGCTTATACCACGTCACATCTAGGCTTGTTGCTTAATGTACTGCATATTGAATGACTCAGGCCTATAAAGAGATTAATATATGACAGGCCACAGCAAAAAAACAACCCTGAAGCCTAAAAACAAACAAACATTTTCATTGGAGATTTCATAAGCACGCTATTCTGCATAGTCAAGACATTTGTCATTATCGTCAGAGCGGCGTTTCCATTATCATAATGAGATTACGGCATAGCAAAACTGTTCTGTTCCAAGGACCAGAAGATAAGAGTTTCTCTGCTCTCTGAAATGGCTGATGTAGAGAGGATTTAGACTAAATGTCCTAGAATCTTAAGCTAGGGTCAGTTCACCAAAATTACATAATAACACATTGGTGTCCTTGGACAGCAAGGCATGCCTGTTTTTCAGTCCCAACGGCGGAGAGGGTAATTAGGCATGTGGCATAAATTCCAGTCAAGTCATGGGACCAATATTATAATTTTTCACACATCAGCGTGAACTTTTATACATCATCAGCAGAAATATATACAACTGAGTATTAATGTCACTTACAAATTATTTTAACAACAGTGTCAGGAAGATAAAAACCAGAGTATGCATTTCCATCATAATACGCTGATTGACCGCTTACAGGGTAAGGGAAACCAAAGTAATTTAGTAAATTGGGTGCACAATCCCTTTAAGTTCATGTACACTTGTCAGTTCACTGCCTTGGGCAATCTACCTATTGTCCAACTACTTTGTGACTTCTATCTCAAGATGGCTACTTCATGATCCTTCGGAATGTCAAAAAACAGGATGAATGAACCCGAAAGAGAACCATACTGTCTGTTAGTTCAATGATCCTAACCCCAAATTACAGTAGATGGCCGCAGAAATTGTTGGTCAAGTTAACATGTTAAGGATAGAATCCTTAAAGGGTGAAACTGAAACATTTTAAGGTTCTGAAAAGAGTAATGTACTAGCAACATCTAACGCGTTTAACCTTCGGAAGTTATAATGCGCAACACTCTCCACCTGTGCTTTGACAAAATAAACATTAACAGAAATGGTGGGGCTGACAGTACCAGAGTTTCACCCTGATGCAGATTCACACTTTCAGGGGGAACAGTCACATGATCATCCATCAGAACCTTGCAAAACTAATTATTGGTTGAGAAGAAAGAGTAAAAACCGACTCTAGCCTACTGAAACTGAGTAATGTACCCCCCACAACCTACTAACACAACAGAACCTTTGTTTTATTGGAATTGGCTGTCTAAAGAAAGGGTGAGGTCATTTTGTAAGAACAGTGTGTTTTTAGAGTGTTTTTGCATATAAAGTCATAGGACAGGGGTAGGTACTTACTATTGCAATTCATCCATTGACAGTCACCAGTGCAATTTTGACAATCTCGTCCAAGACATCCATCCTCTGAAAAGGAAGACATCAACCATCAAACAGAAGTATCTATCTGCAGTTGCTGTAGTGGACCAAAATTGTGAGGGAATTTATACAACTTAAATGGATAAAGACCTTAACTGGACCTGCCAGGTTGATTTTTAAAAGGCTAAATATATTAATAATCTATACAAATACATAAACACAAACACATCATAAGCCTGTCCCATGTGCATCCAGGACCAATTTAAAGACAGTAATTTGTCTAGCTCTACCCTAATTTGTCTAGGGTAGAACAAAAGGGGTTTTGTTTTTGTGTGAGTTAAGAGCAGATGTTTTGCTTTTTTAACATAAAAGTCTGTACATTTTGAATGATTGAAGCGATAAACAATTGAAAGCTATAATTGCTGATACTCAATAAACACCCGTTCTGTTCTAGAATACTGATAAATCACAGATGTAGCGGTATTTATGGGAGTTGTAGTTATATGGGAGTTCTTCCAGTTAGGTATGGAAATAATTGGACACTGACACAAGTTTTGTTATTTTGGCTGATCACCAAAATATATTCAAATTACAGTTAAATAATGAATATTGGCTTCAAGTGCAGTCTCTCAGCTTTAATTTGAGGGTATTCACATCCAAATTGGAGGAAGTGTTTAGGAATTACAGCTCTTTAATATGTAGCCCCCTCTTTTTCATGGGACCAACAGTAATTGGACAATTGACTCAAAAGTTGTTTCATGGACAGGTGTGGGCTATTCCTTCATCAGTTAAGCAGGTAAAAGGTCTGGAGTCGATTCCAGGTCTGGCATTCGCATTTGGAAGCTGTTGCTGTGAACCCACAACATGCGGTCAAAGGTGCTCTCAAAGCTAGTGAAACAGGCCATCCATAGGCTGCAAAAAAAAAAACCATCAGAGAAATAGCAGGAACATTAGGAGTGGCTAAATCAACAGTTTAGTACATTCTGTGAAAAAAGGAACACACTGGTGAGCTCTGCAACACAAAAAGACCTGGACGTCCACAGAAGACAACAATGGTGGATGATTGTAGGATACTTTTCATGGTAAAGGAAAAACCCCTTCACAATATCCAGCAAAATGAAGAACACTCTCCAGGGGTAGGCATATCATTATCTTAAGTCTACCATAAAGAGAAGACTTCACGAGAGCAAATACAGCTTGTTCACCACAAGGTGCAAATCATTCATAAGCCTCAAGAATAGAAAGGCCAGATAAGACTTTACCAAAAAAACATCTAAAAAAGCCAGCCCAGTTCTGGAACAGCATTCTTTGGACAGATGAAACTAAGATCAACCTGTAGCAGAATGATGGGAAGAAAAAAGTATGGAGTAGGCTTGGAACGGCTCCTGACCCAAAGCATACCTCTTCATCTGTAAAACACGGTGGGGTCAGTGTGATGGCATGGACATGCATGGCACTAGTGTTTATTGCTGATGTGACAGAAGACAGAAGCAGCCGGATGAATTTGGAAGTGTATAGGGATATGTCGTCTGCTCAGATTCAGCAAAAATGATTGGATGATGCTTCACTGTTTTTAAGGCAAAGAAGTTGAACATCCTGCAGTGGCCAAGTCAATCACCTGATCTCAACCCTATTGAGCATGCATTTCACTTGATGAAGACAACCTAAGGCAGAAAGACCCACGAACAAGCAACCACTGAAGACAGCTGCAGTAAAGGCCTAGCAAAGCATCACAAAGGAGGAAACCCAGCCTTTGATGATGTCCATGTGTTCCAGACTTCAACCAATCATTGCCTGCAAAGGATTCTTGACAAAGTATTAAAAATTAACATTTTATTTATGATTCTGTTAATTTGTCCAATTAAATTTGAGCCCCTGAAATAAGGGTACTGTGTATGAAAATGGTTGCAATGCCTAATTGTTTCATACGATATTCTTGTTCAACCCCTTGAATTACAGCTGAAAGTCTGCACTTCAATTGCATCTCGGTTGTTTCATTTCAAATCCATTGTGGTGGCGTACAGAGCCAAAATTATGAAAATTGTCCGTGTGCAAATATTTCCGGACTTAACTGTACAGTACTGTCCACAATACTGTATAAAGCTCTCCGTTGCGGTCATAAACTCCATACAATTGTCACTAACAAGTGGGATATTATTTTCAGAATGCTGTATAAAAAAACAATATAAAAAATCCTTTATATGGTAAGTAGATTACTTTACATTTTGCATATTTCTCAAGACAGCTAATGAATGTTATGTACATCTATTTGTAATCTACTTGTAGACCTGGTCGTTCTCAATATACAAAATTCTCAAAACGCTTGTGAGACTACTGTTACTAAAAGCGATAATCAGATAACCCTAGAGAGATTCACGACATTCATATTGAAACAACTGGCGTATCTAAAGGAATCGCTGTCCCTAACAAATTACTTTGACAATACACTTCATTATCTTTGTATTTCAGTTCAAATACAACTAGTTAACCGACCAAGTTGGGAAGCTAGCTACATTAAGGTATAAAGCATAACACACCATACAATGTTAAGCAAGGTAAATTACAACATATTAAATAACAGCCGGTTGGATTACTGAAAATAACTATTTTATGAAGAGACAATGCAGACCACAGGTAAACTACTGTAACCAAATCTCCTACTAAAGGCATACGTATAACCAGGTGCCTGGAAGTTCGGGGTTGCTGACAAGTCGTATTTTCTTGAGAAAGCCAACGTGGGCTCCTTGATACCTCGCACGTAGTCTAGAAAAAGGCCAGCGGTCTAACTACTTTAGCTAGCTACATTAGCTAGCTGGCTATGTTGCTCAGATTTATGCTTATCCTTATAAGAACGAACAAACTTGACATGATTTGACAACACTTCTGATTCGCACAAATCCTTTTTTGAAACGGTTTGTTGTAACATTCGGGTTAACTAGATGTATATGTACCATAACTATAAACCCAACACCTCTCGCGCAGTTACTGCTAACTGACTAGTTAGCTTGGCTCGCTGGCTTTCCAATGCAGAGACCGCGAGATCAAGCTGTTTTGCCAGCTACTAGGTTGCAAACTTACCTGCGTCTGCAGCTGTTGTTGTACCAACCAAGACAAGGCCAACAATAACATATACAACTTTCATGTGCATGTTGTTGAATTTCACTTTCCTCAACTTATTCCACCCAAATTATACAGGGTATCGACCGAGAGAGCTGAATTGCTGCTGTATACGGGTTTAACGTTTTCTGGCGTTGTTACTTCCTTCTACATAGGTCATGTGGCATTTTTTTTACTGCTTACTTGCCGGGAGGGGTAGAGGTGTCGTGGGCTGAGACTGGAAAATCTCAATACCTCTCACGTCCTCTCTCATCGTCTGTTTCTCAAAACCCATTGGATGAGAAAGTCGGACGACACTCCTTTCTGACCTTTTCCTCCAATCGTTTTTGAAAAGGAGACGGGGACAGAGGACGCCGAGTGTGAATTGAGATATTTTCGTGTTCTTGTATTGGCTATCTATATTACGCAATGAGTGTGTAATAAAAAACGTGTTTGGTGTGGATACTGTACTTGCCCCCTGTACTTGGAAACACGAACCTCCCTTTTATTACTTTACCGAAAGTGGGTGCGCGTCATAACCTGTTTCAGGCAACATGTCTTTTTCCTAAAAGAAAATATCAGATCAGTTTTAATGCTTGCGTACCATCTGCTAATATGGAATCCCTTGTTGATACAACAAACAAATCGTAACATGCCAACCAACTCAAAGCACCAGGTTAGAACTGTATAAAAATACTTATTGAAACTCCAGATATATTGGACAGAAGGTCTACTGGTTTCCTGTTATACTATAATCAGGTTAGTTATTTCCTGTACAGTCCCACACCTTAAAATCTTGTTCAGGTAAACGTCATTTTTGACTGAGAAGAGTTGATGCCTTGATTTGCTAAAAGATAAGATAAGAATTGAATCAGCCGTTTAATTTGATATTGTTTCCCAGCTCTTATGCAATGTAAGACACCTCTATCATATATATATATATCTAGCTTCCTGGTGGTAAAAACCTAGCCACATATTTACAAACTTGATGAAACAATGGCTGAAAAAAGAAAATAATAAAACGAAGTGCCAAGCCAAGGATTCCTGTACTGTGTTGAATTTAAACACTTTGTCCTGAAAAACTATTTAAGTATGTTGTAAAATATGTATATATGTGTTCTTATATATGTTCTTCTGTATGTTCTTCTATTTAAAAAAATCAGCAGGACCAGTAATGTGTAAACTGTGGTTTAATAAAAATGCATTTACAGTGACATCAGGGTTCAAACACTCCGCAGTCTGCCACTTCACAGTGTTGTTTGGGTCTCTCATTGTAGGTTGGGACTTCCTCAAGTCTCCTCAGAACCTCTTGGCCTTCAACAACTTGACTACAATAGAAAGTGAATATGAAAACATCTGAAAATTAGGTGAATATTACAGAGCATATCACAGAGCAGTCCCTACTCCATAGAGGCCACGTGAAAAACATATCAGAACACATGACAGAGACAAATATATATTTTTAACAAACTATCCAAAAAAGGTAAAACAAGTGGTCTGCTCAGATCCAACCAAATTCTTCAACACTCATTTGTATGGCACTTCACCCTGCAGCAGGGCAATGACCCAAAACATAAAGCAACCAAAGAGTTTTTCAGGGGCAAAACATTTAATGTTTGTGACTGGATGTTCCCAAAATAACAGGAACTCAAGGTGATTGCAGGACAGGCCAGGCAGGTAATCACCAGGGAATATACACACCGTTTAGTGATGTCTGTGGGTCGCAGACTTCAGACAGTCATTGAATTCAAAAGATTTACAAAGCACTGAATGACGATTTTATTAAAAAAAATGTTTACATGTCCAATAACCTAAAATGGCAGAATTATGTATAAAAGGGCCTCAAATAGTAAAGTTGCTACAAAGTTTACAATTTATGGATGTAAATAATCTTAAATTAAACTGAGAGTCTGCCCTTTAACCTCTTAGTCATTGTCATTTACAAAATTGTGCAGGAGTACAGTGCTAAAACAACAAAACGTGTCACTTTCGACACAAGATTTGTACTGCACTTTATGTAGAAGTAAAACAAATCCTGCTCCCCTGAGACACTGAGAAAAATCTGTTAGGATCAAGATTATTGACAGCAACGCTGGAGCAATTTGGTAAGGTGGCTTGCTCAAGGGCAGATCGACAGAACACTGCCTTGAGGGTTTACTCCAGGAACCTTGCTGCCCCTTATCATCAATTATTTCACACACTATCAGAGACATACGCACCCAAAAGCCACATATTTTCTGTCCATCCAGAGGGCTGGCTGCAGAGTGATGTAGAATTGTGAGCTGTTGCTATGAGGACCCTGGTTGGCCATTCCTAGGATGCCTCTCTTACTGTGCGAGACTGCAAAGCTTTCATCTACCAGAGATCCCAGAGGCACATGTTAGTGTTTAGACCATCAATAGCCATGATTACACAAACAATATATCTCCATACATTTCCGCATGCATATTTTTAAATTTGCTAAGATGTGGCCCTAAAGAAACATGTAAGTGTCCCAAGGTGGCCACTGGACCATTAGCTGCAGTGTGCTGCCGCATTGTGGGTTTGAATCCAGCCAGTTTGTGAAGATCCTCAGGACATGCAACATCTCTTAGGCTTCCTTAGGTGAAGAAACGCTGTTATGCATTCTTCATCACAATGTCGTGTGGTGGGATCATTTCCGATCCATTGTGATGTTAACACCTAGAAACGTTTTGCTCTTGAAGCTCTGTACGGCAGCTGGGGTGCGCTCTTTCCATCTCGTGAAGCATATTGATGTTAAGGTTATTTACCGGGTACCACATTGCCCGGACATTAACCTCCTAGGCCAGCCATGTCAAATACATTTTCCCCACTGGACAGCCTTTCAACCTTCAACAAGGTCAAGGAACTACAATGAACAATTCTAACTGTCAGAATGAACAAAAACAGTTCTCTAATTAGTAGTTTCTGGAATTGTTCCCTGACTGCCTTGCTCTTTAAGTAACAATTAGTGCACTGGACAGAGTAATCATTTTAAAGTATTTTAGGTTTGACACCCTCTCCTAAGTTGTCTAATCCAACCTCGGGCTCATTGTTGTTAGAAATAAGGACTTTAATGTCATTAAAATAAGTAATGATTGTGTTGGGAGTTGTACCAGGCCATACAGTTATGGATAAATCGGGAACACAGGAGGGGCCCAGTATGCACCTTTTTGGGGGCCCTGTGCTAAGGGTCAGCGTGGTGGAAGTGATGTCACCTAACATCACCACCTTGATTTTGCGCATAGAAAGTCAGAAGTCCCGCCCCAGGTCTCACAGCTTCCAGACAAGCTTTGAGGACACTATGATGTTAAAAGCGATTTGGTGCATGAACTCAAACACAATCCCCTTGACAGTAACAAATCTCAAGTTAAGCTTCCAATGAATATATACAGCATATAATGAAACATCAGTAATGGTTGATTGTAGGTCGCTTGGTACCAAGAATTCTATCAACGTTGACATACCACAAAAAGTGTTTTTTTCATCCCAAGAGTTTCCACTTTTGTGCAATGCATCACACACTTTCAAATACTGTAGTTTTTTTTTTAACTTTGTCAAGGCAATGAACTTTTGCTGAAATCCTCTCTCACTCAATTTATTGCTAAACACTTTTGTGGACTTTCTCTGACATTTCAAAGATATGCTTTCATGTCACTGCTGCTCCATGTGTCCTTTGGCACCCATTTTGCTAGCTAGCCACTTATGCAGGACTCTTTCTACTGAAGTAGTTGGCGCAATTTTGAGGAATTTTTAACTAATCCCATAATACTAAGCAAATTCATATTTTGGATCACTTTCTATCATTGGGTCGGATTCCATTCTCACTTGAAATGAACCGCGCCAGGGTTCATTTGGAAGTGGCCTGAGATAATCTCGTTCAAGCAGACCACGGTTTGGTTATTTGGTGCACACCCGGGTACGATTTGTGAGTTCCTACCTCCTCAAACAATCTGGACAAAGGGGAGGAGAATGCTCTAAGGTTAGATTTAACCAGACTAAATAAGCAAGTTGTAAAAACGACCAGAAATGGACAAAGCAAATTAATGCAATATCTATGAAAAACAGCCTCTATTCTGCTTTTGTAAGGTCCAGCCAGACACCACGTCCTGCTCCTGCACAACCTTCACTTATAAACCTACAACCTCCCTCTCCTGAACGTCACTCACACCCCAGATCACATCCTGCTCCTGCACAACCTTCACTCATACACCTACAAC
>JACXGI010012068.1:0-13687 GCA_016801175.1 Esox masquinongy | reverse complement strand
AGGGGAAAATCTATAGCACAGCCCCAGCACAGCGGCTGTATGCAGTGTGTGATCATCGATTCGACATGTAATCCATTTGGCATGCAGACGGGAGAAGGGCACACCAAATGACTTAAAGGACTTTCAGCTCTGCACCATGGCGTTCCATTTTTACGGTGAAGGGGGCTTGTGTGCATATTTTAGGCATACATTACAACACATGGGGAATTCGAACATATACTCTGCAGTGTGTGATGGGAAGGAGGCCTATTATCTCAAAACATCTAAGGAATTAAGAATGATAAATTAGTATTAAAGACCTGCAGAGGTCCAATTACATCCATAATTTAAATTTGTCTGTTTTCCACCATCTTCATTGAATGTCAATAGGGAAATCACTCATTACCTTGGTGGGGGAGATATAATTTGTTATGATGGTGATGTACCAATGTAAGTTCACCTCCTGACCAAAGAGCTTTGTTGAATGACACAAATGTTTCCCACCAAGTATCAGTTGGCGTTATTGTGAGGGAAGCTGTAAAGATTTTTTTTGCAGAAGTGAAGTGTGCTTTCGGAAGTTAACACAGTAAAATAAGCCAGTTGATCATACCCTTGGAACAGTTTCATTGGGAACAATATAGGCCCATGTTTTCCTCTGCATTCACACCAAAGTGTAAAAGATTCAAACACTCCAAAAATTCTTCAAAATAATTTCCATGGAGTTTCAGAAAGCTTTTAATATCAAGCAGGCACTATGACAGATTGGGCCTTCTATAGACATGTTTTGGTGTTTATCTTGAAAGGTGTGTAAAGATAGCACAGAATACGTTAACTGTGTTTAGCTGTGATTATTTTTGTCTCAAATCTAAGTCACAAGGCAGCCCCTTTTTTTCTGTTCGCTAATTGGCTCATGTTCGTGGGTATTTAAAAACCTACATCATAGCCAAAACATAACAATAAAGTCCATTGTAGTTGACTTCCATTGAAACACATGATAAAGCTGCTAAACTCTAGGGCTGATCAAATAAGGCACAGCTTTTGTTCCAGATAACGTTACATAAGTCACGTCTGTGTTTTTCCTTTTCGTTTACCTGTCAGAAATCATAATAGAATTCAATCTCATGCTCGATTTACTGACGTGGCCTGGATCACAATCAAATGCCAAGAGTCCAAGAGTCAGAAAAATCACCAACCAACCGGAAAACTACTTTGGCTGTAACTTTTCAAAATATATTATTTCCTTGCCGTTGCTGCTAGTTTTCTGGTCCATTGCCGTTTCTCCTGGTTTCAGCTCTGTTGTTGTTTTCTCTCTCTTTCAGAGGAGGAATGTCCACCTGCTTCTGAGCGTGTTGCTGCTGGCTGCCTGGGGGGCTGTTCTGCTGGCCTGCCGCCTCTACTGGATGGGCAACAAACCGCCCAACTTCTCCAACTCTGACAACCCAGCGGCGGACTCCCAGTCTCTCCTCGCCCGAGCGCTCACCTTCCTCTACCTGCCGGCCGTCAACATGTGGCTCCTCCTGTGCCCGGACACGCTGAGCTTCGATTGGTCCATGGATGCCTTGCCTCTGATCAGAAGTGTAGCTGATTGGAGGAACCTTCATACCGCAGCCTTTTATACTGGACTGCTCCTTCTGGCTTGGTTTGGACTGCGCACCTGCAAGCCCAAGGCCAAGGAGACCAACGGAAAAGCCCATCACATAGCCAACGGGAACTGGAGGTCCAACTCCAATGGACACAGCTACCACCACACGGAAGCCCACGACCACACGCACTCGGAAACAGAACCTCAGACGGCTAGTGCACAAAATGGTACCAAAAAGCCCAATGTCACAAGGACTCCACTGCCTACCACTGAAAACATAGTGGTGTTCTCCTTGGGCCTCCTGGCCATTCCTTTCCTCCCTGCCACCAACCTGTTCTTCTACGTGGGCTTTGTGATAGCAGAGAGGGTTCTGTACATCCCCAGTATGGGTTTCTGTCTACTGCTGGCGGTGGGGCTAAGAGCCGCGTACGTGCGGCTGAGACGGAGGTCCTCCAGAACCGTCTTGGTGTACTTCTGTGCCTCCCTGGTCCTGCTGTTTGGAGTGAAAACGGTGCTGAGGAACCAGGACTGGCAGAGCGAGGAGATGCTTTACAAGTCAGGGATTTATGTGAACCCTGCTAAAGGTGATACACAGAGCAAAAGACACCAGCATGCATGCACACACATGCATGCACACACACGCATGCAGACACGCATGCACACACACACATGCACAAACACATGCATGCACAAACACACACGCATGCGCACACATGTGCGCACACACACACACACACACACACACACACACACACAGAATCTCTGGCCGGTCACATTAGGTTGAGTGTGTTTTAGGAGGCGCTAACAAGCTAGTGTGTTATGAGCTGTCATGACTTTGCACTGCCTGGAAAAGGTCCTACTTCTGCAGCCTTGTTCGCTATAACATTCTCACATTATATGTCTAAAAGTTGACTCTGTGACCTAAAGGAACATCATCGTAAACGATAACTGCTCTTGATTGATGTGGTGTTGAGAGGGTGATATTCTGTGAGCTTGTGAGTGTGCTGTGTTTACAGGGCTGACTGTCTGCTCTCAGACAGTTAATCCTGCCCAGGCAGTACTGTATGCTATATTACAGTGTCATTGCTGAAGGGCCTTTCAACACAAGGCCTCCATTGTAAACCTGATAAATATCCAGACTAAGGCAGACTAGAGTCTCTCTCCTCAGTAATGGAGTGCATCCGCTTTGACATTCTTGCTTTGTCTTTTTGAATATTCTACCTTCCACCCATTGTCAATGAGTGGAAAGTAGAATATTCAAACAGTAAAATTCAGAGCCATCATGGTCACCCAAATATAAAACTATAAGTCGTAGTATGGTTTGTGAGACAGTGAGCCAATGTTGGGCACTGAGGTAACGTCAGGACAGCTCATTTCCCTGTCAGGTTCTGCGGTAGAGCTGAGACATGCCAGCTGTTTATCCTGGAGGCGCAGCTCAGATCAGCAGTAACTTCCCTTCCCGGGCTTGCTGTCCTAATGCTGTGTGGGCGGCGCATGATATAGTGACACACTCCTTTAAATGTTGACAATAAGTTCTGTGTCTCCCAGGTGGCCTGTTTCATAGCACCAAGTTGATGACCCAATTTCAACCTCGACTGTGCTTACAAGTGGCTGGCAAGCCCATTGGGCAAGGCAGATTGCACCCTGGGAGCCGGGTGGCATTGTCAGCTGGGATTTCCTGATCTCAGCACACTATAGTGAGCCCCTCAGGCCTCTCAGGCTTTTGCCAAGCTACTAGAGGGTGTGTCCTCATTTGTGTTGACCCACATGACTTCCTGGTTGGAAGGGCAGTGTGTAAAAAAGAGGAGGGCAGATGTCTATGAGGAACACTGGACACAATCTTCAACTCTCCTGAATCCATTGGATAGTGTTGCAATAATAAAGGGTTTTAGACATAGTTGCATGAGGCAAAATTGGGAAAGGTAGAAAAATACGTAAAATGTTATAGGAGAGTAGGTTCTGTGACAAAATACACAAAAAATAAAAATATACTTAGATGGTGAAACAAACTAAACATTGTACAGTATGTTGTATATCTCTTCAATTACTCAATATTGCATTTAGTAATTGACGAGATATAACGTTCTGGCCTGGTTTTCCCAACTGCTCGTTAAGATTTCTTGATTAATAAATAAATGCACAGCTCAGAGGAGCCTTTGGCATAAGTCAGCATGCAATGCATTTTAATGAAACGCAACCCAGGCAACCCTAATTAATTTCCCCACCTATACAGCCATCAGGAGAACTAGAAGAAGCTGTGTCTAAGAGGCAGAACTGTCAGGCGTGTTCACAGAGGTCTAACTGTGGGCTGCTCCAGTATGCCCTGGCCTTCAGCTGTATATAGACCTTGTTAAATAGTGCATTAGCCCCTTACACACATTATGGATCCCAATGGTCCATACTTAGCTACAGTATTGATTTAGTTGTCAAGCAAAAATAACACTATTCAATTGATTTGGTTCCCAGACTGTGTATATTTTCCACCAAATATATGATGTTATATAAATGTAGTACATATACACACTGCAAGCAATAATCAATAAAGATCAATGGTGTGTGCATATTGGAAAATGGAAAGTACAAATAGAGTACCATTGAACAGCTCAAAATTAGCTGGTACATCTATTCTTTTCACACCCCTCGGTTGTTGTATTGATTCCCTTCTTTTCCTGTCTACCAGATTTATTCCTATAATGTTCACTCTAATATTACCTTCTGAGACCCAGTTCACCTGTCAATTACTCTGCAGTCCATTTCAGATTATACCATGGTTTTAGAATAATTTGACTGGTAGCATCTCCTTCTATCCTCTGTCTCTGGCCCAGTAACTCAGTATTAGCTGCATATATATCTCCCACTTTGTGCCCAGTGATCTAAATAGTGTAAAGAAAACAGCCTGGACCTTGATGACTCAGTGAGACAGATCTGGGACCAATCGAGATAACCCCAGGCAAAGACGAAGTGTCTGAAAGAGGCAGGCAGCAGCGTTGATTGCCTGTGTTAACCGTAACTCCTCTCTCTCTCTCAGCATGGGGGAACCTTGGGAACGTTCTGAAGAACCAGGGCAAGATGGCGGAGGCTGAGCGGGCATACAGGAACGCCCTCTACTACCGCAGGAACATGGCAGACATGCTGTATAACCTGTGAGTGTCCAGAGACTGTGCACAAACAGGCAGGTCTCTTCTTACACGTCTGCATTGATGAGTGGTCTTCGCGGAGGAGAAACGCAGTGCTCACTCCCCTGGGCGCTGTTTCCGGCACCGCAGTTTATTAATCAGGCAGTGTCAGGCAGAGGAGAGGACAGCAAGTAGACAATACTCAACTCTTTATGGGTTACTCAACAGAATTTTCGATGACTTCACAATAATGGAAAACTGTGATTTATGTGATAATTTTAGGCATTATTAACTATAGTAAGTCGTTAATCCCAATTACTTCTGAAGTTCAGTAGGAATATAGAACTAATCTAACGATTGACTGGGTCGTGTCTGTAGCAACCCAAACATGACAAAGCATAATTAATAACAAAACATGCAAATACACACAGACATAACTTCTGCTAGTAAATGGATGCTTATGTTGTTATTTGTTGCTTTTAAGTCACTGCCAGTTTGTAAGCATTTTTTAAGATCTATAGAAATAAAAGTGATATACAGTAACATACAAAATATTAATGAATCCGTGAAATTGTGTGCAGTACTGTACACACCCCTTCATACATTAAATATTAATTGGGCCGCATTTACTTTCTTTACAGTGTATTACTGTCTTTAAACAGTACTTTGACACCACATTGATATTTCTGTTGTGACATTTTATATATTTGGTCTTTCCAGATATGCAAGACCCTGACTTTCCTTTTTTTTCTCTGTTACAGCGGTTTGCTGCTACAAGAAAATAACAAGTTTTCTGAGGCCCTCCACTACTATAAGCTGGCCATTGGGAGCAGGCCAACTCTGGCTTGTGAGTACAGCTTATCTCCTTATTGACAATGTCAGCCTCGTGCGATTACCCTGCATCATTATCCATGCAAACGCTTATGAGGCAAAGGCAGGTCTGCGACATTACTGGGAGAATGGTTTCACTGTTATTTCACAAGATTACATCATTTTGTTTGGAATTTATCCAGGTCAAAGTCGGATACCTTTTCTCCCTTTCTCCTCTCTTTTAGGTCATGATCTCTCTTGCTATCTCTCTCTCCTCTCTGAGGTTGAGGAAACTATTTCATTTATGGTTCCTGCTGGCTCATTACTGTCAGTATCATTCAGCTATCAAATTGTCTGTGCAGCAATAGTTCCTTTTACTGCTGTTAAGATAAAAAAAATCCATTGATATAATATGATCCAATTACAGATTGAACTGTGTATTCCTTATTTTCCTTCCTTTGTCTTATTTAGTCTTAGTGTCTTAGTGTTATTCATAATTATGAATCTAATGAAGATTATGCTCAATCGTCATAGTTCTCGTTTATTATGCCTTTATCTCATGAATTGCTGGTGCTAAAGAATAAAGTCAGGGGGATGGAATTAATTGAAGCATTTTGATTTTGAAAAGTATCTAAAATGTTTTTAATTAAAGTGTAAAAAAAGCACGAAAGTTCATGTGATTCAGGGAAAAAACATGAAAGTTCAAAGTTCCGGTGATTGGAAAATATTGCACAATGAACACAACTTGGATGGGATATGTGCCACCAGTGGCGTCGTTAGCCTTGGGCTTCCGGGGCTATAGCCCCCGTATCTTTTATGAATAGCCCCGGATCTCAAATGGAACAAAAATAATAATAATAAACAAATAGCCCCTGATCTATTCATCTCTAATTCCGATCGCGCATTATGACAGTGTAGACGTGTTGGCCGCTAGCGTGTACATCGACATTTTCCACATGTACATTCAAAACCCTGTACTTTCTGTCCCGGGCGGGGCGGGGGGGGGGGGCTAAGCCCCGAATGTATTGTGATCCTAGCGACGCCTCTGTGTGCCACAAATGCTAAAAAACCCTGGCATTGGAAACAGTCCCAGGAAAGCTAAGCTAATGCATCATGGATTGCTGACAAAGCTTTTTTGTGCTTACAGTGTAAGGAAACCAGTATGTCATTTTGTAATTTAGCTAAACTATCCCTTTAAATACAGTAGTTACCTAAAGTAGTGGATGATGGTGAATAAAAGAGAGTCAGTCAGATAATAGAAGTAATTTGTCAAGATTGCACCATTATTCATTGCATTTAACTGACAGTTGGTACAACCTGGAATCTGGTCATTACCAATTCAAAAGTGGCAGCTTCATGATGATGGAGCTTTAACGATATATAGTTTGACTTACACTGTTATTGTGACCATCCTTTTTTCAGACACATCCTTTATGGAAAGTCTTTAGCAGCTCTAGCTAACACGGGGGATGAGGCCGTTTATTCCTTGGAAGAGGTTGTTGAGGACAATTTGGAACATGACTAGTACGCTCTGGATGAAGGATAGAAAGAATAAAGTTTTAGCGCAGCTTTTAGTTTGTGGTGGCATGCGGGGGCCCTCGTGTAGCATTTGCCCTCACGGACTCCAATTTACCTCTATCTCCGCGAAGTCTTCAGTATGTATTGGCACCACACGGATGAGGCAGCCAATTGATCCACAGCGGCTGGCCAATGTCTTCAGAAAGACGTTTGATAATGACTCGTTTCAGCCGGTGAAGTTCAGCTGTTCTTGGGTTGCATGTTGAACATAAATTGGATCACGTATTTGTGATTCGTCCCCCTGCAGCCGCTTACTTGAACACGGGGATTGTCCTGATGAACCAGGGCCGGTTGGAAGAAGCCAAAAGGACCTTCCTGACCTGCGCCGATATCCCTGATGAGAACCTGAAGGACCCCCACGCCCACAAAAGCTCTGTCACCAGCTGTCTGTACAACCTGGGCAAGCTGTTTCATGAGCAGGGGCTCCAGGAGGTAAAACGAGGGGGGTCTCTCACACCCACACACACACACACACACACACACACACACGCCAATAAAACACACACAGTCCTATAAGAGCACCTGCTCTGAGCATAATCAAGGGATATCTTCCACTACTCACTGGCCTTCCGCACTGCTGTACACACACATAGAGCCTTCAGGGAGTCTCTGTCTGGGCCTTTAGAGAGAGGGGGTCTATGCGACACTGCACAGCCTTCTGATTGGCCATGGCACGTAGAGGGTGGATCCTTTCTTTTTCCCTGTGTTAACCACCATCTTAGTGAACCTTGATTCCACGCTTCTATTCAACGTGTCAGGGCCCAGGCTGTAGTTGAGAAATGACTTGTGATCCCTGCCTGGTTTGGCCCTCGTGGCTAATTGAGGGTTTCTTTTGTTTTATCTGTTAATAGGAGGCCCTCTTGGTGTATAAAGAAGCAATGCAGAAAATGCCAAGACAATTTGCCCCTCAGAGCCTCTATAACATGATGGGTAAGTGGCCGTTCTGGCAATCTAATATGTTTTTGCGAGGAGGAAAAAGATTGGAATTTTAGATGTGGTCTATTTGAATGGATTGAGTGTGTTTTATGTGGAGGTCTCAAGGTCCAAAAGTCAACCACTGTATCAGCTGTTGGTTGTTCGAGAAGGTCCGTGCACTTTTGACTGAGTTCTTTAAGCCTTTTTCCACCGGACTCCACCTGAAGGGTCACAGGATTAGGTTGTATTGATTGTGGCCTGGGTTTGGTGCTTGTCAGCTGAGTTAGGCTTAGTCCGGTTTCCGAGGGCAGACAGGCAGTTGGGTTTAAAGGTGCTCGGTTTTCATAACGTCTCATATGAGTCGGGATTGGGCGGGTTTTTTTTTTTCTATGCCGGCATCAAAGTTGGAGGGTGTGGCTTCAGCTCTGGGCTCCCGTTGGGGCCCCGATGTTAAGGTTTCCACAGTGCGTTAACAAAGGTAATTTGCTTTTCACTGAAATAATAACTGTGCTCCTTGTGTTACAGTCATGTGGAAGCAACTGCAGATTGAGTTGTGACTTCAGATTGCGAAAAACAATAACATTCCATTTCAAGTGACCCCTATTTTATACAGTCTTGTCACTCGGTGGCTATTCTCAGCACTGCTGTGAGGTCTCTCTCTGCTTGTACTGCTTCCTTGGCATCTTTTCTCCCTTTCAGTGTGTTATTCTGCAATTCTGTTTCTCTCTTTCTCCCTTTCTCTTTCATCTTCTGAGTCTCTCTTTCTCTCGCTCTCATTCTCCCCTAGTACAGCACCTCTGCCAGTGGACAAAGATTCAGTTTGACAGAGGTGCTGAGATTATGTCAAATGGTTGACCAAAATCGCCTCTCACAGATTGAAAGCTGTGGTGCACATTGTACAATATTTCTTACGACAGATTTTTCCACTACTCTGACTAACTAATTTAAATGTTTGGCGTACCTGGTCCTGTCTTTTTACCGTCCAGCTGATGGCGGGTGCTGGCATGAATTTTGTCATATTATCAAGAGGGGAAACATTCATCAGTTTTCGTGGCTATCTCGGTCAAACTTGGGTCGTAATCTGTCAAAACCCTACTCTCAACTGGGTAATGGAATGTTCCACTAGATGTGGTTTTCAACTCCTTGGAATTTGTGTCACTTCCAATTGTATATCCATGTTTGTGTTTCCTCACAGAGCTGAATTGGATGGTGAAGTGGAATGGTACCAAGAGTGTGTAACCATTCTCAATGTTCTTCTGTTACCAGTTCTGCATTACACCATGTCTGACAAATATGGAGATGAAGCAATTCATGTTACCCTTATCATAATCATAACAGTAGACAACACTGTTGTATTAGCTGCTGGTGAGCAAATAAATTAAAACAAGGGAACCCAACTAGAGCATAATCTTACATCTAATCTGAAAGAAAAATATCTGCTGATAGAGAGATTTTTTACCATTAACATGGTTTTTCTTGGATTACCGAAGTCTGCATTTACTCTGATTTTCATTACAAGCAATAACGTGTGTTCGTTAGCCATTGCTAATGACAAATAGGGGGATGGATGTCAATTGCTTGTCTGTGAGCTCAGCAGCCATCTTTTGTTTTTCTTCTGTGTCTGATGAGTGGAGATCATTAAGCATAATCCCCTGTGTATTATTTATATCGGCTTTGGAAAATAGTACGACCCCTTCACGTTCTCCAAATTCTTTTGTGCCATTGACTTAATTTATGCATAATTAAATAGATGTATTTTGCCATCAATCTACACACAATACTTGATAATGACAAGGCAAAAACAGGTTTTAGAATTCTGGGCCAGTTTATTCTTTCAGAGACAAGGGTGTGGACTGAACAATTAACAATGTTTCAGGTTTATATGAAACGTATCGCAGTCACATCCCCCATTTCTTCATTATTGCTGTGACATTTTAAACATCATTTAGCCTTGTGTTTTCTCCAGTTGTCCAGCTGTGCCATTATATTCCTGTAATGGTAATAATGCATGTTTGTCAGGGACAGGAAGGAGCTGGCTGCAGAAACGCAGATTTTTTAGTTGGATGGGAAAGCCTCAGGTGTCTAAATAACTTGTGTGCATAGATCTACGTTCCAGCTTTCATGGTGGTGGAGTTGATTTTTTAGAGCATATTTTAGTACTGTAATGCCTGTGCCGTCCACACTCCAATTTACTAGACTATTCAGAATGATGGAGAGCTAACCTTTGGCTAACATCGCAAACTAGTTAACATTTTAGCTTCCCACATCTCCATGCAAATTGTTTTAATTTTTTTTATAGAAGCCCTGGAAAATATGATTTTACTTGCTGATATAAATGGAGGATGTTTCTATTCATGTCATTCGCATCATGTCTGAAGACTCAGGGAGTGTGTTTCTACTCATCAGCATTATACCTGATCAGGGACAGTGTTTCTATTCATGTCATCAGCATTATACCTGATCAGGGACAGTGTTTCTATTCATGTCATCAGCATTATACCTGATCAGGGACAGTGTTTCTACTCATGTCATCAGCATTATACATGATCAGGGACTGTGTTTCTACTCATGTCATCAGCATTATACCTGACCAGGGACAGTGTTTCTACTCATGTCATCAGCATTGCATTATACTGTCAACTCCATCCAGCCAAAGCCAGAGATAATGTCAAGATCATGCCTGTTCGACTTCTGAAGCACTTCAAGCCTCACACAGAACGCCTACTAACACCTTAAGTTCAATGATTATTTTCGAATGATTGTCACTGAGCAGTATTCAAGACTTATTGAATGTAGGATATTAAAAACATTAAACTGTATATAATGTTTGCATTTAGCCCATTCAGTTGAACACTGTTCATTGGAGGCAGACCAATAGAAATGTGGTCCTAGACTTTGTTAATAATAATGTGGGCCCTAGCCATGGTTAAAGGTCTGTTGTCTAATAAAGCACAGGCTTCATATCGGGTTTCATTGTGCACTGGAGTCACGGTAAGCCTTAATGGATGACTGCCCTCCATGTAATTGAATTCCTCTGTGAGACAATGGGAAGAGGTGTGGCTTCTTAACTTCTGACCGTTGACCTGACCCTCCCTTCCGCTCGCAGGAGAGGCCTACATGAGGCTTAACAAGCTGTCGGAGGCGGGGCACTGGTACAGAGAGGCCCTGAGGGCCAAGCCGGATCACATCCCAGCACACCTGACCTACGGCAAGCTCCTGGCCCTCACGGTAAGTGTGTTTCCGTCGTCATGGTCCCGGGACTGCAGATAGCCTAGCGGTTTGATCATCAGTCCCCGAGCGGTCCATGTGAAAAACCCTGTCGTTCTGTCCCTGAGCACCACGGTTCATTCTGAGTGGTCCGGTTAGTCTCTCTGGTTAAGAGGGGTCAGTGACTTTAATAATCATCTCCTGGATTCTTCTTGAGCTCTGCAAATAGCCAGATAATGTTGGGGCAGTTTATCCGTTGCCTGTCTGTGTGCTTGTCATTCGTTCGTGGGGAACACTGACTTTTGTCAACATGCCAGGTGGAGGTAGAGATGCTTTTCCTGTCTGTGTTTCAACACCTGTTGAGAAATTCTGTACAACTGCTTTAACAGGCCCTCCATACAGAACACTAATCAATGTCACTAACAAAGGTTATGGGGCCCTCAGCTGACCAATCCGAGCCTGAAACACATACACGAGGAACCACTGTGTTCAGACTGATCTGAGCCGGATCCCCGTCCGGTCCCGCTGCCCCCTGACCCCCAGGGCCTTTAGACTACTCAGATGATATCCACCAAGGCCATGTGGTTGACCCGAGTTTGACTAAGAGGAGAAAGACTTGGTTTGTGTGCTGGGGGCGGTTCACTCGGCAGGGTCCTGGAGTTCACAGGGTCGGGGTCGTGTGTTGCACACGGTAACGGACCAGTGGATGGACGAGTGGTGCATGGAACCAGAGAGAGAGGTGAATATGTTCCCACTCTCCCCAGCCTGACGCCACTCTCTTGGAGGCAGCAGCCCATAGTCTGGCCCCCGAAGGAGGCGCGACGGGATGGGGATGGGCCTTGGACTGCCTTAGAAATACCAGGCCCTTCCTGTCCGTGTCTCCCCTCATTTCCAGCTCTCCACCGGAGGCCTTTTTAAGTTATATTCATTTCCATGGTCGGAACCATCAGGATGAATAAAGAAAACACTCTCCATCCACCCTCATCACACTTTGGCAAATAAGGATACTCTTTGTTATTGATTGTGATTGGCATGCTTTACTCTGTGATAATAATGGCCATGTCAGTTATTTATACAGTGTACGTAGGTATATTTTAACTGTAAATCTCAATGAATTTGAAGCCAGAAATATGTCAGTTGTGTTTACATTGATTAGAAAAAAAGAAATTATTAAGAAAAACGAGGGGAAGAGATTTGCTGATTTTTAGCAAAACTGAGGATTCAGCATTTCTCACTGAATGTAGCCATGATATTACATGTTGAACAACTTTATGGTGAGAGGAGTATAATTTCTCTCTGAAGGGTCATTTTAGTTTTACACAAAATCATGGCGCAGACTTACCTTTGTCAATCACTATCATCTGCCTTTCTTGGGAATAATAGATTTAATAATAGAACATTTCAGGTTTTGACAGATTTCCCTATAAGAAGTTTGGATAACAGCTTAGCAGGCCATTCTGAGAAAAGCTACCTTGTAAACTGACATGCGCGGATCTCCTAACCGAAGCCATTATTTAAAATCTCTGGCATACATGACAAACATATGTGTCCTAACATATGCAGGGAACAAGACTCCAGTAGAGAATCCAGTAGAAACTGGAAAACTGGAGTGAGCAGGCAGGGAAAAAATGTATAGAAATTGGGAATACTATTTATTTAGTGTAAATAGGGAAGTACAGAGCTCCGCGATGTGCCTCTCCTACAGTAGATAACATCTCAGGCAGAGACAGACAACCTTTGCTGCCAGACTGAGACAGTCTGTTTACCTGTAAGATGGTTGCAAATAGACATACGGGACGTGGTGTGAAATGCATTGGTTTAAGTTGCCCTAGGACACGTATCTGGCTGCGCAGGTGTGTCGTAAGATGGTATGAATTTGAAAACCTTAACCTTTTTTCTTTTTTTTACCTGCTGGATGATTTTGTTCACCTTCATCCTCCGTCAACCCGTCGTGACCTCTGACCTCCTGCCGGGTGGGGCCAGAGTCACTGGCTCACTGCCCTCCCGCTGGGCTGACTGCACCTCCTTCGGCGGGGAGGGGTGTAGCAGGGGTGGTGGGGGTTATTGAACTCGGTCGTATTCGCGAGTCATTTCCGGGCCTAATCTGATACAGGCTCCATTCATAATCACCTCAGTGGCTGCCAAAGCTGCAGTGCACATCTGTTCCACGTCTGATATCGCCTGGAGATTAGGGGGGTCAACGCAAACAATAAGTGCACTATGTGTGAAAACAGGATGTTGCACCTCCGTACGGAGTTGACGCGTTGTGAATGCGAGGAGTGTGAATGCGAGGAGTGTGAATGCGAGGAGTGTGAATGCGAGGAGTGTGAATATGGGTGACAGGCGGTTGACCTTTCTCTATTGACATTTTGGAATAATGCACAATTTGTTGACTTCTGAAGGTTTTTTATTTCTATTATTTCTCTCCCTCACCAAACTGCCACAGGAGAGCAGAGGGAGATGACAATCGGGAGAGATGTAGAGCAACGGGGAGAGAATC
>JACXGI010012067.1:5840-23797 GCA_016801175.1 Esox masquinongy | reverse complement strand
CACACACGCACAATCTCATCCCTCTTATTATTAACCCACTCCGGGACCAAACCAACAGGTGAGGGAGAAGAGAACCTCAGTGAAGCACCATCATAACATCAAAGCTAATACAATAAATACAGTATGTGACCCTGATTGTCAGCAGTGCAGTAGTATACAGTAACCTGCCCTCCACGCCCACGCATACACCAACACTCCACCCTTAGCATCCGGTTCTCACAGTTACAATGATGCTGGAGCCAGTTTGATCAGCCTCCGTGAACAGTGCAGTATTCTGGAGACTGTCCTGATTGACTGATTTTGATTAGAACTGTGATTAACTGGTCGGGTCACATGGTCCCTGCCCTAGATCTAGACCTCCCCAGCTAAAGCAGCTCTCCCTCTCTCTCTCTGCCCACGATCACCTTTCTGTGCTGGGGCTAAATTTAGCCCAAGCTTCGGTGGGGCTGTAATTCCTGCAGTGTTTATAACGGCCCCCTCAGGCTCGGCGCTTGGACCTGGCGGACGCCGCCGGTGTCTTCTGGGCCACTGCCAGGTGTCACGGGAAACATTTGTTGAACTTATTTTAGGGTACGCCTCTCTGCCCGCCACTACATCGTCATCAGTCATGGAAGGGGTATAGGACGGGAGGAGTTAGAGGGCGTGGCCTATCCTGCAGCTGAAGGTTTACAGTAATCGTTCTCCGATTTGCATACAGTGGTAGTCGTATAACTCCCACGGTGATTTAGTGAATGCGGAGGTTGTGGAGGCTGTCCACACCACATCACTGCGTCTAAATGTCACATTCTGCTGATGTCTTCTGGTTTAAATGGGAGATTCCGGCCATGTTGGATATGTAGAGAAACTTGAAGCCTGGCTTGTAATTGTTGGATAATGTATTGACTTTAACTTAAGATAACATTTCCTTCAAAGTCATACTATTTGTTTACAACTTATGACAAAGCCACCCTTTACTGAGCCATTCATCAAGCCCTATTACTGATTAGAGCCTTCTGAGTTATGGTGGGAACTAGTGACATTTCCTCTCTGGTGTAGACCCAAGTTCCTGCTGATAACAAACTACCACACAATGCCATTCTGTGCACTGTATGCTGCATTACACTGTATTACACTATAGCCTGACAGAAACGTGCATTGAGCACCCAAATAACGAATAATGCCTTGTTGTGGTGATAGATTTAGTAGCTGTTACTCATTATATAAACCCTAAAGCTCCCCATGAATGAGTTCCTGACAGAGGCCATTTGTCCTGTTAGCTGATTGTCTGTGCCAGTAATACAAGCTACCGCTGATAAAACTTCTAACATCATAAAAATATCTTCCTTTGTCTAACAATTCTTTGTTTTTCCCCCAGACAATAAGCATTTGATGCCTTAGACCAGGGGTGTCAAAATGGTTCCACAGAGGGCCGAGTGTCTGCAAGTTTTTGGTTTTTCCTATAAATTAGTTCCCAGTTCAGACCTAAACAACCAGGTGAGGGTAGAAACTAAACAATTAGTGACCGAATTAATCAATCAAGTACAAGGTGAGAGCAAAAACCTGCAGACACTCGGCCCTCCATGGAACCATTTTGCCTTAGCCTTAGACCTTACACCTCTGCCTTAGACCCACCTGTTGATAACTGCTGATTAACCCTTCTGATAATTCACCTGTTCTGTGTTTCAAGATGAACTATACCACAAGATTAACTATACCATAGCTAGAAGCTGGTCCTTCTCATTAACATTAACACCATCCTCCAGCAGTTCAAACAATCAGTTGACATGTGGCTTTTCTGAATCATGATCAGATAAGTTGTAGCTGCGGCGGGCGTTGGTACCGCAATTAATGGCCTGGCTGTGGACCCCCAAGTCCAGCCAGCGTCTCTGGTGTATATATACGTATCAGTTCCATTCACACACACGTGTGTGTTAAATGTGTAATACACGCGTGAAACAGGCTGAACAGAAGCACAGCGGTAAATGATTCTGATTACTCTCCAAGCGGTGTGAAGAAGCCAGGCTGGCTGAGTGGAAAGACGGTAACCTAAACCCTGCTGCCCGGCCCGGGGACCTGCCCCCCTAGTCATTAGGGACATGGGACCAGCTGTTTGTGTTTGTTTGTTTGCTCGGCTGTACGGAGCAACTCAGCCTTGTTTGGTTGCATACAGCGCTGGCTACTCTTAAGCACACAGTAGATTAAGCAGCGTCATAGTAACCACCCTGTGTTTCTCCGGTCTCAGCTCATGGTTCCTGTGTACTGCTTGCCTCCCTGGTAATTGCCAAGCCTTCTCGACTGATGATAGGAGTTCAGGTAGTCAATAAGGGGTGGCTTTGCTTTGCTTCACCTAACGATCTGTTTGGCTGTTTGCTGAGTAGCTGGTGTCAGGAGAGTGTTTGTACTCGCTGAGTTCACCAGTCAGCTGTTTTTTTTTTGCTGAACTACAGCACAAGCTTACGATGGAGCAGGCACTTAACCAAGAAAGAGTGAATGAAATGCCTTTTGGAAAATGTTTTAAACACATCTGTAGGCACACACGCTACCGTGTAGACGTACGCACAAAAGCATTCACACACAGAGGGAAAGAGCTATAATCACAGTATTCCAGAATTCTCCAACACTCTCCAAAAATAGCGCCTTCTCTTTGCTTTAAATGTCCAGGCCCTTAAACAGCTGATTGTGTGACAGCTACACAGTGAGATAGAGACAGTGTGCCAAGAGGGCCGTGGGCGGGGCCCTCTAACATGGACTGGGGGTGGTTGACACCCCATCTCTGGCTGATTCTTCTAATGTATGGCCAATTACTCTCTGGCCGGATCAGACCTGTTACTGTTGGTGCAGTCTGCCAAATTGCACAGACAAACCCACATAAACATTCACACATTCAGGCACTCAAGCACGCAAAAACACACACACACAGTCACACACACGCAAAGACACACACACACACACACACAGACACACACACACACACACACACGCATGCACACACACAGACACACACACACACACACGCACACACACACACTCACTGTAAGCAGATTCACCTCCGGCTGTCTTTGTTTCAGGGTGTACAGTTCTCACCATCTCTTCCTCAGCTACATATTAATTTAAAAAAGCACCTACAGATATGGCCTGTTTTGGTTTCCGGCTGTACAATGTACTGCAGGTCGGTGTCTGAGTTATGACTCTGTGTTTTGCATGGTGATGGGAGCTTGAGCTAACCCACAAACTCCTAATTAAATGACCGTGAGAAAACACTTGCTCTCTGTTCTCCTGTCTCACTGTAGCTCCTGCTGTAACAGTAGTCCTGATCCGCTCTCAAACCCTGCTTTCATGTTCCTGTTCTCACGCTCGTCAATCTGCCTGCTCCTACCCAGTACAACATCCAGCACCAAGCCCTGCCCAGCGGAACCAAAGTTGTTCGGTGAACCACGTATGTGTGAAGAAACATATGGGGTCTCTTTCTCATTGTCTTTCTCTCACTTTCCCACTCTTTCTCTTCGTTGATCTCTCTATTTGTCCCTGTCTCTCTTTGTCTCTGTCTCTTTTTGTCCTTTTCCCTGTCTCTCTCTCTCTCTTTCTCATCCAGTGAGATTGTTGATAGACCAGCTGAGATAACGTACAAATGATCATGCTGTATAAGCTGGTGTGCATCTGTTCACATTTGTGTGTGTGTACGTGCGCGTGCATGTGTGTTCTGTAGTGTGAGTGCGGTAGTGGATGTGCATACCGGTAACCACAGTCAGTCAGTGAGTCAGCCACACAGCTGTGCCAACCGGAGCCCAGTTTCCTAAAAGCACGTTATGGCTACGTTGATTTTTGTAGGCGCTGAGTTGTTTCCATGTTACAAAAGTTGCACTTGTAAACGCTGATTATTTAGAATGCCCCAGACCGGCAGCTAATCGCGTCGTTCAACCTCTTCAATTCATTGAATCGATAAGTGTTTATTTGTTTTCACAGCCAATACCCAGGACCCATGCCTGTCACAGCTGAAAATGACTCAGCAATATCCACAGTTGGTGGGGTTGGTGTCAGACAAGGATTGCCTTGCCATCTTTCTGCTCTAAAGACTATTGCAGCGAAACTGTTGGGTTCTCCTCCAAGCCTGTAAATGTTGCTGAGGACTTCCTGACTGGGTGAGATTTGATAAAAAGCTAAATGGCTTGGCAAAATGTTTCATAGGACTAATTTCTCGATCTTCAACTCTCCCAAGCCTGCTTGGAGTTGCTGTGCTGAGTCCATAAGCACTATATTGGGGAAAAAATATAAAATAATTGGGAATAAAAAATAAAATTTTGAAGGGGTGCTTTAAATCCTTAATGCTAATTTGTTGATAGACATAGTATAGGTATTAGGCAAAAAGGGGTGTGGTATATGGCCAATATACCACAGCTGTGAGCTGCTCTGAGGCATAATGCATCACATGACGCATCACATGCCTAAGAGCTGTTGTTAGGCATGGTGAGAACTTAGGAAACATTCTCTGTGTTGGAAAATGAACAGCATACATTAAGCCATTTCAGGAAAAATGCACTGATAAGACACTAGTAAGCCAGAATTTTATCGCTATCAGGAAATTGAACCAAGACTAGGCCTGACTGCTGGTCTCACCATCCGGTGGGTCTCACCGTCCTCTGGGTCTCGCTGACTTCTGGTCTCACCGTCCGCTGGGTGTCACTGATCACTGGTCTAACTGACTGCTGGTCTCACTGACCGCTGGGTGTCACTGATCACTGGTCTCACTGATTGCTGGTCTCACTGACCGCTGGGTGTCCCTGATCACTGGTCTCACTGACTGCTGGTCTCACTGACCGCTGGGTGTCACTGATCACTGGTCTCATAAACTGCTGGATCTCACTGATTTCTGGTCTCACTGATTTAATCTCATTGACTGTGGGTCTTATTGACCACTGGTCTCACACTGCCTAATTAGGTACAGTACTTCTGAGCTCCAGCAATCTTACAAGTCTCTTATCACACACACATTAATACCACAAAGGAAGCCTGGCTAATTTGTCTTGTTGTCATTTTGCTTTGTTTCACCATCAAACAGACACCATGGGAACCTGGTCATTAATTAGTGTGTGATTCACAGTTTGAGTAACCTCCCTGGTCTGTCATTAGGAGGTTCCCAGCTCTCCATGTCTCTCCTCCAACGCAGTTCACACCAACACTTAACTCCACTAAATCGCCACCACGTTTACACTAGTCTCCTCACAATGCTCTTGACTACAATGCCTCTGATGTCATTGTATTTTACTGTTAAAGGAAAAATGTGGGATTTGAGAAATGAAGTATTTTTTGTCAGACAAACCCATGGGTATTATTTCTAGCCTGCGTGCAGTTTGAAGGATGTGGAAAGTGTATCGTTATAGCTTAGCACAATTTTTGGATGACTGCAGGAACTACTAGCCAATTACTATGACTTACTATTGCAAAGTTGGCCATTAATAGTTGAAAAAGCTATTCGTATCGTTTTACACAATCTTACAAAATAAATCCTCTTCTGTCTTCATTTTGTCCCCAGTTGTTGCATAGTGATGTACAGAAATTGTATCTGTACAAATGATATCACAGACTTCCGTAAGTGCTCAGGCAGTGCTATTAGGTCAGATTCAATTCTTCAAACAGCACTGTGAGACATTAAAATTGTATCCATGAATTTGTCAGAAAAAAAGCTCAATTCCCAAAATGCTGAAGTGTCCCTTTCGCAAGATCTAGAAGTTAATAAGACAAATTGAGACTGTATTCAGACTTGAATTGTCCTTTAAGCCTCTGATTTTCCCCATGAGGGTGGGATTGGTGTGGCTGGTAGACTGTGTATTTAACCTGGGAGGCAGACACACGCATCTACTGTGCTGGCCTGTAATAGCCAACACTGAAGAGGGCAAGTAATGGCTGCAGTTGTTACATTCAGCTTGGATTTTTACCAGCTACCGACTGGACATGGATAAGGCCATGGGGGCTGGCCAGGGTAGTCTTACCACCCACCCACCACCCCACCCCAACACACACAGAGTCTGTTTGTGTATGCATGCATGTGTGTACAGTTTGTGTGTGTGCGTGTGCATGTGCGTGTGTGTGAATGTGTTATGTATTAGTGTGTGCGTGAATGTGTTATGTATTAGTGTGTGGGTATGAATGTGTTATGAGTGTGTGAGAGAGTTTGTTATGTGTGTGTTGTGTGTGTGTGTTGCTCCAGCTGCCCCAGACTGTAACCTCCTCTAGCGTCAGCCCAAACAGTTGCTCACGTCACTTCACTGAAGTCATGCAGCACGGAGGGGCCTGGATCTGACTGTAAGTGCGTGTCAACGATGGTCAACCGGGGCGGCACCGGTCAATACTGGGTGGGTCTTATTAGAAGGGGAGGATGCCCGAACAGGGACTTATACCCTACTCTGGAGATCCTCACACACACACACACACACACACAGTCTTGTGGAATAGCGTGAAATGTTGTAATGGCATTTATATACTGTATCACCAGTCAAACGTTTAGACACACTTGCCCAAGTGAATGTGTCCAGACATTTGGCTGGTACTGTATATGTATATAAACGTCTCCGTTTGAGTCACCTCAATTAACTGGTGCTAATTATTCTTCAGTTGTGTTAATGATCTGATAAGCTTTTTTATCAGAGGGAAACATTCTTTAAAACCTACCCACATGAACCACATGAAACACAATAAACTTTGAAACGTACCACATCACCATGGATCCTGGATTTAATAGAAAAGACTTGGTGATGCCAAGTGTTTTTCCCCTAAAAAAGGAAACATTTACATAGTAAAAACCAGAGAAGTGTTTCCACCAATTTCTTGCTTTTGACAATGAACATAGAGAATACGGAATAATTAATTTATTTGGTTGGTTCATTTAGACCAAACTCTCCCAGCTAAACGGGTCCTTTTCCGACTGTCAATGGATCACGGTCTTCCTGACTGACAGGTTGCAACATATGAAGACATTACATGCATATGTAAGTACTCAATGCATATTTCAGACTCGTTCTCCCTCAACAGTGGAGTGCAGCAAGGACACATGCTGTCACCCCTACTTGTAGGTCTTGTTTTTTTAAAACATTATTTTACCAGGGAAGTATGCTAAGAAAACATTCTTATTTACAACAACAACCTGGGAGCCTTTACGCTTAACTATCTTGCTCAGGGACAGAACAGGGTCTAAGACCTTGCAACATTTTTGTTACCCAACACTCTTGACCACTACACTGCTGCCAGGTTTGCAGATTACACCGTCTCGGTCGGTCTTATCCCTTACAGCAGTGGTTCCCAACCAGGGGTACTAGGACCCCTTGGGAGACTTGGCCTCTCCACGGGGATACTTGAAATCATGACACCATAGCCTTTAATTGAAAAATTAAAATGAGGGGATACTTCAGGGGTACTCCGAGCAGAGCAAAATTTTGTTGGTGGTACATTAATTGCCACTGCCTGATGGCAACAAGTCCACGTTCCATGGAAAGGCAGACTGAATCTTACCACTGAAAAAAAAAAAATTGGTCTTCAGGTAACATCCCCTTCGTTCCCTCAATATTTAAAGCTCAGCTGCTGGTTTGGCTGCATCATTCACATTCATAGGGAACATCATCCCCCACAACCCTAGGTGAGAGGATAGAGTCACAGCAATCATAAAAGCACACCAGCGGATGTACTAGTTGTGGCAGATGAAAAATCTCCAATCGATTTGGCACATGCATCAAACCGAGTGCTCCCATGTTGAACGTAAAACAAACGAATCTCTGAGCTTTAGACAGGGTTAATCAGATTTTTCAGGACACTGTGAGCAATAACTGCAACTGTATGACGGCCCACCAGCGAACCCATGTCTTCAATCTTCAAGTCTCCTTCTTACAGTAATTCAGTCCAGAGGTCCCATTGAAAAGACCTCTGGTGTAAGACAAGCAAACATGACCATGTGACCATGATAAAAATATTCCAACACTGACTCTGAAGAGGCCTCCTGCACACACCTCACACAATTATGCAGTCTCTTCCTCACACATAAACATACAAACACACACATACACACTGTCACATTCACACACCACGCTCACCCCCCCCACGCACATGTATGTACACAGCATGCACGCACACACACATTCTTCTGGATACTTAGATCTCCAACAGGGTCAACTGGCATGTCTGGACTTGCCCCAGCTACCTCCAGCACCGCTGAGCACCGTGAGGGAGGGAGGCTCACCTTGTGTCTAGTGGGAAAAGACAGACTGTGCCGTAACCTCTCATCAGCCACACCAAACACCTAGAGACTCCCAGGCAGCCAGGCAGGCAGGCAACCTGACCACAGGTGTGTTTCACAGTCACACACTGAAGGCCTACAGCTCCGCTTAGCTTACTCACACTAATACATGTGTTATAGGCCACATAATAACCTATATTAGCAGCTGAGAGATTATCTCTTATGATAGCACTGCAGATTCATGTGCTACTTAAAGTGGACAGACTGTGTTTTGGTTAACTCTCTTGGTTTGCTAGGGCTCTAAAGCTGTGATCCTGTGTGCTGCTTGGCAGTGTCTCAGACTTCTAACCATAACCTTAAACGGGTGAGCAGAAGCAAATATAAGCCAGCATGCACTTTAGAGATTCTGAAGTAAGACCCAGTAATAAATCCAGCCCCGGTGAAAATAACAGTTTCCCAAGGGCCCCGTTCTTTAGAGAAGTAGCTCACCTCCCAGCGCTGGTCTCTCCTGTTGCGTAGTGCGATATGCTATCAACCGTAGCAATTAGCTGCCAATAGCGCCATCACATGGAAAGTAATGCTTAATGGCATCATGACTTTTTCTTAATTTGATTTAAATGTTATAAAAACACCTGGTGGAGAAAGATATCCCTCTGGACTCCCACTGGACCTGGAAGACAGATGCGAGTAACACACAGGAAATTGACGTGAGGCCACATAAGGCCTTAGTTTAATTTGTGACGCTTAAAAATGTATGCATGTTCATGTAACTGTCTGAAAACCAAGCAAACAAGCCAGTGTTTCTCCAGCCGCCCCTGCCGACAGAACGGTGAGGGCTAATTGGAGGCAGTGCCATTATGTAGGACATGCTCTAAACAGTAGTCTGCCCTTACTGACCTGAGGGGCTGAGTTTGTTTAGCTGCTGTTAAAGTTGTCTTAAATGGAGATGTCCGTGGCTGTGGGACACAAGCAGACTCTCTATCCTGGGGTGATGAATGGCCCTCTCCCCCACCACCCCCGGCCCCTCCCCCTCCCTTTGAGGCTGATCACCTGTTCCTCGTTCACAGGGAGGGGGGCCAGTCAGGGGGGGTTGCGAGTTATTGATTCTCTTCTACAGCCAAGGATGTTTGGCAGTTGGCTGCGTGGTGGCTGGCATGTGTGTGTGTGTGTGTGTGTGTGTGTGTGTGTGTGTGTGTGTGTGTGTGTTTATGCATTAGCTTATAAGGGACACTATGGTCTTAGATGATTGACATTTTTGCCAGTCCGGAGGAAAGACAACTGTGTTTAGCATTGGAATCAATTAGTGCCAGAAAGATATGCAGGCTACTAGGGAGGTTTCTCCTGAGGTCAGAAAACTGACACCAACTAAAGGACATTACTGACATCTACAAATGTCCCTTATTCATCCTCACTTTGTGGATAATAATCATGTCGTCATACTTTACGAGGGATTCTACAAATAGTCCTGACTGTCATCTCATATCCCCGCTAACAAAACCGTGTTGTTCGGAAGCCCCGACGTGTCAGGACGTTGTGTCATGGTCCCCTGGATATCCTTAGGATGTGACTTGTGTCACGGGAACTTTGGGTTATGATCCATCGTCAGAAATTTGTTTCTCCTTAGTATTTAACAGATATTTTCAAATTACTTTATTGTGTTTCCACTAAATCAAAAGAAATACAAAAAAACAAACACTTTAGAAACTTGTTTCTATTTAGTAGTCATCAAATGACTAACTACTATGCCCCCAAATCCTGAGCCATGCATTTAATCAAAAATACCAAAGGAAATAAGCTATAAATGCTCTTCTGTCATGTTCTCATCACATCTGACAGACTAACTGTAAATACCATATCATTCCCATGTTGACACTGTTGGCCCTGTAATATTCTCTAAGCCTCTGGAATTTTATTTTAGAAAGAGATATTTAACCCAATAATCTTCACTGTTTGTTTAAGGTGTTTTGACTCAAACCAAACCATCAACAACCACCAAATTAGAGCAATTCTTTAGCTTTAAATGTCTTAGCCGCACTGAACAAGTGTCTTTATTCAGCCACACAAACGCATCAGTCAATGTATGTGGTTTGAAATGTGGATGGGCTGATGTGATGCTTCTGGATCTTCTAGTTCTAGTGGCAAGTGCATCGTTTAGAGAGATGTTGCAGAACAAGTCAGTACTCAGTGTCAGAGAAGACAACGTGCTGATCATAGAGCTGATGCCAAATGCAACCTTCCATGCCATCAAGGCCTCTCATATTGAATTATGCAGGGCATGTCATGCCAGTAGCTAACAGTTGGGGTGGCTTGGTAGATGCCGTTTCATAAGGACATGATCATAATGTTTGATATCAAACTCTGTCCGGGCTCAAGTCTCTGGGGCTTACTTAAATCCACAGTCCCAGGGCTGGGGTAATCTGGTGATCTCTGCAGCCACGCAATGCTGCTTTGTGCTGTACAGGAAGTGTGTAAACATATCCCAATGCTTTCCCATATCCTGGGGGTTCCTGACCACATAAAGGAGCCAACACAATACAACCAGAGCGGATTTCCTCCCACCACAGACAGGTGGGGTGACAATGGCACTCCTCCCTCTCTCTTTCTCCACCTCTATCTCTCCACTTCTCTTTATATCACACACCCTCTCTGACTCCTAATCTCACACCCTCTCTTTCCCATAGCCTCGGGAAGTAGGGGTGCTGGGGGTACTGCAGGCACCCCCCACCCCCCTAGTTCTAGCCTCAGCACCCACTGACGGGATTTTGAAAGTCACTTTTAGCTTGGTATTGTTCACTGTTTGCTCCACCGGTTTGCTTCGTTTGCAACTTACGCTGCCAGAACAAGTGCGCCATGCTCACGAAAAAAGCTTGGTGCGCTTTTGAGGTATCTGTTCAGCAAATATTCATCAAACTTTGCACTATCTCTCTTCACTTCTTATCCAGGTTTCTACCTCATTCATCTCCTCCTCCATCTCCTCGTCATCGTATTCCTCCTTCAACTTGTGACCTTCTTCCTCTTCGAACTCCTCATCTCCCTCTATCTCCATCACCTCCTCCTCTCCTCCCTCCTCCTCAGTTTGTCTATGGTATGTCTTTGTTAAACCACCCCCTGTGTTTTTGGCTTTGCTTCTAGACTTGCATAACCATGATTACCCAGCGCTGCCTTCAGCCTGTGATGCCCACCACTTGATTGAGTGTGG
Source organism: Esox masquinongy (assembly GCA_016801175.1). Classification (NCBI taxonomy): domain Eukaryota; kingdom Metazoa; phylum Chordata; class Actinopteri; order Esociformes; family Esocidae; genus Esox; species Esox masquinongy. The sequence continues at coordinate 12,398 of JACXGI010012067.1, read as the reverse complement.
GAAGAAGCAGAGTGTTTATTTGGATCCCTCCACTGCATGATTTGACAGGGTATGTTCTGTGTGTGTTGTTAAACCCAACTGTGCTGGCATATGGATCAGAAAGGGGTGTGTGTGTGTGAGTATTTGTCCGAGGGGTGGTCAAACATACCACCTCAGGTTAAAACGGCTTACACACTGTTCTGACACACCCGTCAGAGGCTGTCCTAGTCTGACCTGGACTAGGCTGGCGTTCTCCAGGCAGACTGATCCCAACGATGCCCTTTAGCCTGTGGGTCCAGGGGTCTCAGTGACTGTGGTCATAAGGGCCACTGTCATGTTTGTGTGGCTTAATCTTGAGAGGTGTGTTTGAGGGAGGGGAACAGGTGATGTTTGCACGGACAGAAAGGGCCGGAGACATGGGGGGGGGGGTTAGAGGCCAGGCGGTAAGTTGAGTGATGGTTGGACAGCCGTACATCTGACAGACAGGCTCCTGGGCGTGTGCAAAGGGACAGATGGAGTCGTAAGCTGATCTTAATGTGTACTCTTTAGACCCCTTTACTGCATTTTATTGGTTGTTGTGCTGAAGGCGGCCGGGCTGGGGTTGAGAGACAGGGCTGGAAAGACTGGACACTTTCAAAGTGTTTTCACAGTTGTCCAGCTTTTCTTAGAATGATGGGTTGATTCTTTTTGACGAGCCAAAAGTCAAAGGTCAGTCTTGTATGCACATTCACCATCTCTCATACTGTAGAGGTCAATCCTGTGTTCACTTTCTGACCAAGAACGGGACATCCCCAAAATGATTACGTCAGCCCCATTGAAACAGTGCATGCTGCCACACAATCCACCATGGCCTTTAACTGCACCAATAAGCTTTTAATGCTTTTTCACAAATAACTTTTTACCGCCACAATGTCTAGCGTTAAAAGAGCTGACACTTTTATTTGGGCCTGATTTATTGATTGAAACAGGCTTTTATAAATGGCTGTAATTTTTTTCTAATGCTGTAATTACCCTCATGTTGTATCATTTTATGTCCAAAACCTCCCAAAACTTTTCATCTCTATGCCAACGTATGATGTAGCTGCTTGCGGAGCTGAGCTAGGAGAGCAGGGCGAGAGGAGACACAGGACAATGTGGAGACACTCAGGCTCTCTTAGTGGCACCAGCCCTGTCAAATGTTTTTTTTCCGTCCACCACCACTGTTAATAAGAATCAAATGTTCACTTTTATGACTGCTGACTTCTACAGCACTAGGCTAAGAAATTTCAATTCGGGTGGGGTAGATATTTTTATTCATCAAGAGTTTATGCTGTGCGTTGACTGTCAGTTGGATCCTAAATCTACCATCTGGAGTTAGAGCTAGGGCAAGGGTTCCCACGACCCCCGTTTTGGTATCATCATATAAATACGTCCCTACCATGTAAAAAAATAAGGTTATGTAATCGGAATGTTGACTTCCTTAATTGGAGGCTGTGACATTCTACTAAAAATCAGTCCGACCATGTTTTTGACAGTAGTTAAGCTTAAGGACTAAAATACATCTGAAAGTTATTGGGAAGTTCAGAAAAACATAAAAAAAGATCATCAAGCAATATGATCTATTTGCGTAGAAAAGAACACCAATATTTTTCTAACAATGATGTTCTTTTCCACCAGTCATTTGGTGTCTGGTCCTATCCATTTTGTTTTGACGAGTTCTGAGCACCCTTGTGAATGTGGAATAGAGAAAACAGAAGACAGGTTTTTGTTCCTGAGTTACTGTAACTTTCAGGAACATTATGCAGTCATGATACTGTAGCTTACAGGGTGTCAAAAATGATTTAAAATTTCATAAGCTATACAGAGAGACATTTCCAGAAAGTTAACACTAATTATCCAAAGGTTGCTCATGTTACACGTGTTCTATAAACTAAATGGCAGGTAAAGTCATTCAGTAGATGGCTGAGTCAACACTAAGGGACAGTGCCTAGGTATTTTCTCCCACCACAGGAGCCAAATGCTCCAGGCACACACAGGGATGAGATGGAAGCCAACAACCAATCCGAACCACGATAACCTTTTATATTTCTCAACTGATGGTCAAGCAAATACCGCCATCACTCTGCAACCCGCCCCCCCACCCCCCCAGCCACCACCACCCTCTCTCTCGCTCATTGTTTCCATTGGCTGCCTAGACAAGTGAAGACCACAAAGGGCAAGAGATGTCACTGATGCCCGTAAACAACTGCAGTGGCTACTCCAAGTTCCAGTTGGACTCCAGAGTAGAGTATGAGAGGGCTGTAGTGGAATAACCTCCAAGTCTACCAGACTCTGTGACTATAACAGTTTTGAAACAGGACACCCTGAAGCTCTACAAACAGTGTTTGACCCAGAGTGACCCTGCTGGACTCTTCGACCTATCATTCCACCCACTTGCTTTCCACACACATAGTCCCTGGACAGCAGAGGCAGAGCTGAAACCCTGCTAGCAGTTTGCCACGCGAGACAGCGGCCACAGCCTCGCCCACAGTTTTACACACTGTGCTGAGCGGAGGAGGTCAAGGAGGCGTGTGTAGCATTGGGAGCAGAGCTTGGCAGCGCTGGCCCATATAATCATCACTGTTACGCAAACATTCAGACGCACTGTTCCCTGCATGATTTAAGGATTGTGGCATATTGTGAGCCCAGTGTTGCTGCGAATTCATTTTCTATTCATATCTAAATTTGTACTCTATGCTTATAGATAAATTCCCCATTATGATCTATCACGAAGGCTGTTTCTGTGCACAAGACCCACACCTAAACCAACACATCAGATTTAGCAGTTGCTCCTTCCTTTTCCTTTTGGTAAACAGTACTCGAAAAATTAAAAGCTTGCTCACTATTAAAAGCATATTAGTTAATTAAATCAACTATTAAAGGTTTGACACTTCAGTCTTCATCGATGGCTTTCGTCAGATCCATCAGGAAACTCATAGTTCACTTATGACATGGAGGCTGTAATTGAGTTGCTAACTGGTAGAATGGGACATTATGCGCAATTTGAGGTTTAAACCGTACAGTGTAGTTTTCGGCGCCAATATCTTATTGAAAATACATGGGTCTGGACCTACCATTTCCACCCTGCCATGGCAACAAACATGGCTTTGTTAAAAAATTGCCCGCCTTTAAACTATGCCCACCACAACAAGTACATATAGCAATTAGCTGTTTCTACTCAGGGGCCACTTAGTGGATTTGAAAGCACTGAATTGTGCAGCCACTTGAGAGACACTGTCAGTTGATTACACGCACCCAGTGCAGGATCTGGTCCAGGAGCTGTTCTAGGATCTGTTCCAGGATCTGTTCCAGGTATTGGAGTGGAGTGTAGAGTATAGCTCTACCACCCAGTATACACACAGTTAGCTTAATGGAGGAGCTCTCCAGCAGAGGATCCCAGCTACAGGACTGCGCTCTGTGTCTGCTACAACACTTCATTTGTGGGGTTGATGATGATGAATACAATACAGTCATATCTCCACAAAGACTACCTAAACCATTACCTAAACGTATGTTTCCTGATGCCATAACCCACACAATCAGGCTGAACAATTCAAGGGCCAAAAGTGGCTCAAAGAAATAAATTATTATAGGAGTTAGAAATAAATATATTAAGGATTTCTTAAAATAAAAAAGCCAGTGATTTATGCAACATAAAGTGTGGCATGGCCGCTTTAAAAATGAATTAATGCAATGGTTCATACACTTTATTACAGGGGACATTTCATATTGATATTTAAAGCTTTAAAATTAGATTTTGGTGACCCAATACTTAAAATAAATGTAAAAAGATCAGAGGGACTAAAGCCATCCCGGGTTTGTGGAATGACCCATTTACCACGAATGCGGTCTCCACAAGTGTGGTCAATTTGCCTTTAAGGGTAAACAGAGCACTGTCTATTTACTGTATATATCTCTGTCTCTACTGGGTTGGTGCCCTAAGACATCTTAGGGAGCAGACAGGGCAGTCATTTTAGAACCCACCGAATCCTCCCCATCTTCGCTCGGTGATTGAGAAAGCTCCTGCTCTGTAACAGCCAGTGGGTCTCAGTGGGTCTCTGAGGAGGAGTTGGTTCCATGAATACATGTTGTGTGTCAACCCTGTTATAGAGCAACACGGCACAAATGTCCCAGGGGCAGGAGGGACATCAGGGTTAAGGGTTATGGGTACATGTTTTGTTTTATACACTCTGGCACGGGTGTTTCAGCCATCAGAATACAGGCAGCACCGCTGGGAGGCCTCCTCAGTGTCGGATCGTAGCACATCAGCTTCGCCTTTATGTGTTCTTGCGTTCTGAAAGTGTGAAGGATGAGACGCGTGTTAATTTACTGCATGGAAAGGCTCCCCTCTAGTGGTGGATTTAAAACCCTACAGTCAACTTTATTCCTCTCTGAGATTAATAAACATTTAGAGCACACACTCACACACACACACACACACACACACACACACACACACACGTGCACGCACACATATTTTAATATTATTTCTTTGTTTTAGTAACACATGGGAAACTTTTATAATGAGTTTTTCTTTTGATAATCCGGAGGCTTAAAATGAAGTATTTGCTACCACATTATTAAAAACCAGCTGAAACAAGCCTGTGATTAAACAAATGAATGATTTTAATCATGTTCCAGTTCAACCAAGGTGGAGAGATTAAAACAAAACATACATCTTCAAGTTTCCAAAAAGATAAAATGTTCTGAATATATCAGAATTCTGATAAATTCAAAAAAAAGTTGAAAAGGAATGTTTTGAGTGAGGAATAGAAGCGTTCAATTTGCAGTGGTCTCTTAATTTTAACCCTTCTGTTCCACACTCAAAACCTTCCTTTTTCGACTTTTTTGGAAAGGAAAGAAAAAGGTGCAGTGGTCTCTTAATTTTTTCCGTAGCTGTATGTTGTATCTCACCTCATATGATGAGCAACAATGCACTTTATGTTTTCAGAACTCATAAACGTAAATATTAATAAAAGTGAATATCGAATGTAAAATAAGAGGCCCTTGTGGGAACAGGTTGGGAACCCCTGGAAACAGCTGTGATAAGGACCTCTATCTCAGAATAGTTTCAGTAGATGGAGCCATTGAGCCGCTACATTGTTGCTTTTGTTCTGTATGTTTTCTTGAGTTGCAAGTCAGTCTGAACAGTCTATAAAGTTTTGATTTTGCAAAATTAGTTTGCTGTCAATAAAACCTGATGGTCTGCCTAGATTATATCTGTGGAATCAGAAGAGCCCAGCAGGGCTTGGAAGGGGAAATCCGTATTCACTGAATCTTTCCACCAACGAATCCATAAAAACAGACCACCATCCACTCATACGAACAGACCACCACACACTCACACATGTTATTAGGTTGGGGGTCACTTGAGCATTCAGAGAAACAGGCACGAGACAGAGGTGAACAAAAGATGTCCCTGCGAGAAGGGTTACAAGGGATATTATGGCCTTTAGGAAAAACATAGCAATCAAATCTAGGCATTGTAGAAGTAAAGGTGTTATAAAAAATTGGGTGTGGTGCAGTTATGAAAATGCCACAAGATAAAGAGGTGTAAATATTTTCATATTTTTTGTCAACAGTATCAAATATAATTTAGTGTAGCATGAGTTCAGAGGCAGGATGAGATTTTACGGATATTCAGGCAGAGGTGTGTTACCTCAGAGACTTGTCACATGAGAAATCAGAGTACAGGATCATGACTGACGTGTAATTCACATCAGAAGATGGAAGAGATGTGCAGGGACCTTCCTGATTGAATGGCCTTCTCTTTGTATTGGCCACAATTCCCTGATTCTGTGCGGGATTTCAATTTCCGCCACATCTGGGCATTGAAAGGCCTTTGCGCCGCGAACGAACAGAAATGGACTTTACCACTGCCAAACTCATATTAACCTCATCCTTGTCTATTGTCATAGATAGTAAAGTCCCAACAAAGATGAGTTTCCTGCTGAATAGTGTCATTGGTATCAGAGTAGAGAGAAAATGCGTTTGATACATTAAAGTGTCTGTCAGATCTGATATTAGGCCGAGATAGAGCAAGAAAGAGGGTTAGAGAGAGTCTCTGTAAGATATCTGTATTTTTACGAAATGTCAACCATATTAAAGCATGAATCTAATGGAAGGTGCTACTTCTCATCAAAACAAATGTCTGATTTTCCTGCATGAATATTCAGTCTTACCCCAGAGTCTGAGGCATAAAGCCTTCAGGATTTAAAAGTACTTTACTTAACCTGAGCAAACATTAATCTTCTATTACAGCCACGAGGAGCAATAAAACGTCTGTTTACTGAATCCATCCTAGAATTAATTAATCTAAATGGAATTTAAACTTAATAGCTGCAGATTGAAAAGATAATCTACCTCTCTTTACTGTAACTCCAGGGCCAATGCTGTGACAGTTCCTTTTGAATTAATGAACCTTTTGGATTTTACAGTTTAATCTTAAGGATAAAAGAATCTGTGTGCGTGTTCTTGTGTGTGTGTGTGTGTGTGTGTGTGTGTGTGTGTGTGTGTGTGTGTGTGTGTGTGTGTGTGTGTGTGTGTGTGTGTGTGTGTGTG